>LAPY01001909.1:38758-55767 GCA_000970635.1 Eragrostis tef | reverse complement strand
CTCGTTGTTGTTTTCCTAGGAGGATTTTTCTTTCCTTTCTCAAGTGCATTTCTTAATCTTTTTTCCCTGGGACCTTTTTTATGTGGAGGAGCTCGAAATGATATACGCTCTTTTGCAACTTCTTCTGTACATTCAAGAAAACAGTGCGGAGCTTCATTTTCATCCAGTTCAACCTTGCCGAGTAAGTTTTCAACTTCTAGAGTCAACTTGTCAAAACCATTTTCCAATTGCTGCATAACTTCGTTGGAAGCAGCACATTTCAGTGTAACAGATATCATTTTTCGACATAGATTTGTGCTCTGAGATGCAGCTCCCACTTTGGCTTTGTGTCCCGCATGTATATATGCCTCGTTTTGCATACTTTGTCCATCTATTCAATATATACTGAGGGGGTAAATCAAAAATATCATTTTGGTTGAACACTCGTAGCACAGGCTTGCATAATATACATGTATTGTTTATGATTCATTAGAGATGAAAAATGCACTAAAAAAAGACTAGGGAGCACTGGAAAAAAATACACATACCAAGACTGATGTACTTCTTGCAAGAACACTGTTAGCCATAGCCATCACCTTGTACAGGCTGATTGTACCCTCATTATTTATCAATGTGGATGACAGTGTAAACTGTTTCTGAAATTGCTCCTGGAAAGCATAATACATATTTCTTATATATGATTCAGAAGCTGTCTTCAACAACGGCAAGGTAGTGATACAAAGAATTGGATCCGAGCTGCTTCTAATAGCTCATTACGGTGAAGATGTGCGATGCATTTGTCATATTCCACCAAGATTTCTGGGATAGTTTCCTACGGAAACTTTTCTTGAACGAACACATTATTCATACCTTCACTCCTTTGAGTCGATGTCATATCAGCACAAAATGAATCATTGCGAAATACAGCGGCCCAATATTCACGCAGATTATACAAGTTTTGTATCCATGCATTCTCTTGAAGGTTGTAAGTAGCTATCAACTCTTGCCATCTCAAGTTAAAGTGTCCCACTGACATTTCTTCGTATACACAATTTTTAAAATCCTTAAGAAAATCAGGATGATTGGCAATTACATTGCTTAGATGCTTACCAGCATTTTGGTATATATGCCACAAGCACAGACGATGACTGGAGGTTGGGAATACCTTTATAATTGCCTTGGCTATTGCAGCACATTGATCTGTAAAAATTGTTTCAGGTGTTTTCCCAGACATAGCTCTCAAAAAGGATTTAAACAACCATTCAAATGATTCAGAACTTTCATTGAATAATAGTGCAGCTCCAAAAACAATGGTTTGCCTGTGATGATTTGTTCCAATAATAGGAGCAAAAGGCATTTCAGCCTTGTTTGTTTGAAAGGTCGTGTCAAAACAGATAACATCACCAAAGCAAGCATAATCTGCAATGGCCTGGCCATCTGCCCAAAAGAAATTACAAATTCGACCACTATCCTCTTCATCTAACTCCACTGTATAAAAGAATGAAGGGTCTTCTGCTTGTTTGTTTGCCAAGTACTCCAACAATGTTTTTGCATCATTTGATTCTAGGTATTTCTTGCGCTGACGACCAATAAAGTTATTGCAATCCATTTGTAAGAAATGCACATTTTCAGCTCCACCTGACCATAATTGAAAAAACTCAAAAATTTCTGTTGACTTAACTCCTGCTTCTCGCATTTTCCCAATGATATGCTCATCGGCCGGTAACATACGCCGTTGTGATCTAAGCATGTGGGTCTTGTCAGGACTTGTAAAAGGGTGACTATGATCAAGTACAACTTTCTGCATCTTCCAAATACCTTCTCGAGAAACATAGAATTGAACACGAGCCTTGCATTCAGACCTTGTTGAAGCACGTCCGTGCGATGCATTTGTCATATTCCACCAAGATTTTTGAAATGGAAAGTTTCCTACGGAAACTTTTCTTGAATACATTATTCATACCTTCACTCCTTTGAGTCGATGTCATATCAGCACAAAATGAATCATTGCGAAATACAGCGGCCCAATATTCACGCAGATTATACAAGTTTTGTATCCATGCATTCTCTTGAAGGTTGTAAGTAGCTATCAACTCTTGCCATCTCAAGTTAAAGTGTCCCACTGACATTTCTTCGTATACACAATTTTTAAAATCCTTAAGAAAATCAGGATGATTGGCAATTACATTGCTTAGATGCTTACCAGCATTTTGGTATATATGCCACAAGCACAGACGATGACTGGAGGTTGGGAATACCTTTATAATTGCCTTGGCTATTGCAGCACATTGATCTGTAAAAATTGTTTCAGGTGTTTTCCCAGACATAGCTCTCAAAAAGGATTTAAACAACCATTCAATTGATTCAGATCTTTCATTGAATAATAGTGCAGCTCCAAAAAGAATGGTTTGCCTGTGATGATTTGTTCTAGTAATAGGAGCAAAAGGCATTTCAGCCTTGTTTGTTTGAAAGGTCGTGTCAAAACAGATAACATCACCAAAGCAAGCATAATCTGCAATGGCCTGGCCATCTGCCCAAAAGAAATTACAAATTCGACCTCTATCCTCTTCATCTAACTCCATTGTATAAAAGAAAGAAGGGTCTTCTGCTTGTTTGTTTGCCAAGTACTCCAACAATGTTTTTGCATCATTTGATTCTAGGTATTTCTTGCGCTGATGACCAATAAAGTTATTGCAATCGATTTGTAAGAAATGCACATTTTCAGCTCCACCTGACCACAACTGAAAAAACTCAAAAATTTTTGTTGGCTTAACTTCTGCTTCTCGCATTTTCCCAATGATATGCTCATCGGCCGGTAACATACGCCGTTGTGATCTAAGCATGTGGGTCTTGTCAGGACTTGTAAAAGGGTGACTATGATCAAGTACAACTTTCTGCATCTTCCAAATACCTTCTCGAGAAACATAGAATTGAACACGAGCCTTGCATTCAGACCTTGTTGAAGCACGTTCTTTCTTAGGTTGCTGTTTTGGATTACTATTTTTATGACCTTCGTTACTTCAGACCATGTATTTGGAAGCTAAAATGCCATCGGCTCTGTGCTTTGTATGACACTTTCTTACACTAAATCCAGTCTTTCTTGCATATGAATTGTAAAACTTGTATGCAACATATCGGCCGGGAACATACGCCGTTGTGATCTAAGCATGTGGGTCTTGTCAGGACTTGTAAAAGGGTGACTCTGATCAAGTACAACTTTCTGCAACTTCCAAATACCTTCTCGAGAAACGTAGAATTGAACACGAGCCTTGCATTCAGACCTTGTTGAAGCACGTTCTTTCTTAGGTTGCTGTTTTGGATTACTATTTTTATGACCTTCGTTACTTCAGACCATGTATTTGGAAGCTAAAATGCCATCGGCTCTGTGCTTTGTATGACACTTTCTTACACTAAATCCAGTCTTTCTTGCATATGAATTGTAAAACTTGTATGCAGCATCCTCTGATTCAAATGTTAAACCAACCTTTGGTACTTGTTCACAGGAAGCATTTGGATCAATATCCTAAAATAGAGTTCAAATTAAATAAATTGTTGTTTGTAAGGATCAGTTTTCAAGAAACAATGGCCACGTTATGTATCTTACTTTTCACAAATAGAGAAACCATGTACCTCTGTATCAATTGGAGCATGTTCAGAGTCCTCATGGCCGAATCTGTATTCTTCATTATCGTCTCTAATGTTGCAGATTGAGCTCACCCCCGCAGCGCGATTGCCAGCGAATGTTGTACATGTGTGCCCAATTGATAAACGATCATCTAGGGATTAATTCTTAATTAATGCTATTGCAGGAGAGATTACGATCAGATGGCACCAGACTCACGTCAGTTAATTGTCGATGCTGCCATCCTGCTCGATTGATCGAGAGACCGATGGTTTAGTCCTACGCGATCGATCGAGAGGAGACCTGATGGTTCCCGCCAGCCGCTGGCCTTTTCCCTGGCGACTTGTTCGTGCCTCCCGCGCTAGCCATCGCGGGGAGAGGAGATCGTTCCCGCGCTCTGAAAGGATGACAGCGTGAGGGGTTTACGGATCGGGAGGGCGGCGTTGGGCGAGCCCTAGGACTCGGTTGCTTTGAGATCCTGAAAGACATTTGGCGTGAGGGGGAGGGGGTCCTTCCTGATCTGCGTAGGACCCGGGTCCTATGTAATTTGCTTCCCTCCTCACCACCCGGCCTCTTCTCATCGGGAGCACGAGCTCCTCCGCGGGACCAGCTTAGCCTTAGATGTCGGCGCGACACACTTTCTCGGTCTCTTCTCGTCATGAGCCACGAACGGATCAAGCACGAACTTTTTAGACTAAAGGCACATGGCCCGGCTTTATATTGAAAGCAGAAGAGTTTTTACACTGGGGAAACCAGTTTGCCCTGCACGCTTTGTGAGCGGGTTTCAACAGAAAGCATCTATCCTTTCCTAAGTAAATCTAAAGCCATCTAAACGAGCTATCCTTCATGAAGGAAGGTCAGAGAAACAGCTAAGAAAAGCCTCTTTTAGCTACAGAGTTACCAACGATCCTATTACAGGCTCGCTGGGATTCCCAGCAAAAGTTTCAAAAGAGATCCTAAAATAGAGTTCAAATTAAATAAATTGTTGTTTGTAAGGATCAGTTTTCAAGAAACAATGGCCACGTTATGTATCTTACTTTTCACAAATAGAGAAACCATGTACCTCTGTATCAATTGGAGCATGTTCAGAGTCCTCATGGCCGAATCTGTATTCTTCATTATCGTCTCTAATGTTGCAGATTGAGCTCACCCCCGCAGCGCGATTGCCAGCGAATGTTGTACATGTGTGCCCAATTGATAAACGATCATCTAGGGATTAATTCTTAATTAATGCTATTGCAGGAGAGATTACGATCAGATGGCACCAGACTCACGTCAGTTAATTGTCGATGCTGCCATCCTGCTCGATTGATCGAGAGACCGATGGTTTAGTCCTACGCGATCGATCGAGAGGAGACCTGATGGTTCCCGCCAGCCGCTGGCCTTTTCCCTGGCGACTTGTTCGTGCCTCCCGCGCTAGCCATCGCGGGGAGAGGAGATCGTTCCCGCGCTCTGAAAGGATGACAGCGTGAGGGGTTTACGGATCGGGAGGGCGGCGTTGGGCGAGCCCTAGGACTCGGTTGCTTTGAGATCCTGAAAGACATTTGGCGTGAGGGGGAGGGGGTCCTTCCTGATCTGCGTAGGACCCGGGTCCTATGTAATTTGCTTCCCTCCTCACCACCCGGCCTCTTCTCATCGGGAGCACGAGCTCCTCCGCGGGACCAGCTTAGCCTTAGATGTCGGCGCGACACACTTTCTCGGTCTCTTCTCGTCATGAGCCACGAACGGATCAAGCACGAACTTTTTAGACTAAAGGCACATGGCCCGGCTTTATATTGAAAGCAGAAGAGTTTTTACACTGGGGAAACCAGTTTGCCCTGCACGCTTTGTGAGCGGGTTTCAACAGAAAGCATCTATCCTTTCCTAAGTAAATCTAAAGCCATCTAAACGAGCTATCCTTCATGAAGGAAGGTCAGAGAAACAGCTAAGAAAAGCCTCTTTTAGCTACAGAGTTACCAACGATCCTATTACAGGCTCGCTGGGATTCCCAGCAAAAGTTTCAAAAGAGTTCTTGAAAGCTTCAATGATCTTCTCGATCCTTGTCTTCATCTCCAGGCTAGACAGTGACTTCCATCGTTGCATGAGTGCCACCGCCCTGTGCGCCACCACCTGTGGAGTGTTACAGATTCTGTTACGAAAAATGTAATCATTCCTTGTAAGCCAGAGCGTCCAGCAGAGCGCTCCCAGCACAAAAAACATCAAACTATTATGCTCATGGTTTCAATTATGCATGTTTAAATCTATGAAATCTTGTAGGCTTGTCGGGGTGAACTGCCATCTAAAAACATCTCTACACAGGCACCAGGTAAAGTTGGCTATTGGGCAGATGAACATTATATGCTGGGGTGTCTCAGTTTGTCCACACATCTTGCAGTGTTCATCCCCCTTCCATTTTTTCTTCTTCAGTTGATCAGCTGCTGGTATCCTATCCTTGAACGACATCCAGATGAAATTTCTTATTTTCAGAGGTAGCTTTGCCCCCCACATTTCTACCATTCTATTATCAATTACCCCCTCAAATGTAATATGTTTATACATCGATGCTGTGGAGAATTTGCCTGACCTCTCAAAAACCCATTTGACTGTATCAGGTTCATCATTCAGGGTAACCAAATCTAACATGTCCATCAGTGTTTCCCATTCCTGTACTTCTTCCTGCCCAAAGGTTCTTCTAAAAGTTAGTTTGACCTCATTACCTACTATAATCTCAGCTACAGTATTATTTTGCTCTCTGCAAATCTCAAAAATCTTTCTAAATTTGATCTTTAGAGGGCCTGGGTCAATCCAGACATCTATCCAAAATCTAACTTTTTCCCCTTTACCCAGCACATATGCTAATCCTCTTAAGGTGTATTACTTAATATCATTGAGACCTCACCAGAATTGAGATCCTCCTTCTCTTTTACTGCTGTAAAAGCCCTTTGTCCTTCATATATTTCTTCCTCAATAATCTACAGCAAGCGTCATCATCTCCTTTCTCTAATTTGATTATCCATTTTGAGAGAAGACAGACATTCATAACTCTTATTTCAGTAAAACCTAAGCCCCCAAATTCTTTTGGCTGGGCCATTGTTTCCCATTTCACCATGTGGTACTTCTTCTTGTGCCCAGATCCATGCCAGAAAAAGTTAGCTCTAGCAGTCTGCATTCTCTTATGAACTGGCTCAGGTAGAAGGTATATTCCCATGACATATGTTGGGATGGAGCTCAAGCATGATTCTATTAAGATCGATTTCCCTCCATATGATAAAAAGGAACACTGCCATGTAGCCATTCTTTTCTCTACTTTAATACCCACTTCCATCAGATCATTTGCGCTAAGATGCATATTATGGACAGGAATTCCCAAGTATTACATGGGTAGTGTGCCCACTTGGCAATTAAACATATCCGCAATCTTGTTTTGTTCTGCACTGTCCACTCCTAGGACAAAGATCTCGCTTTTCTGATAATTGATTTTAAGGCCAGACATTGATTCAAAACAGTACAGAACAAATTTTGTGTTGATGATTGAAGTTTCATCATTTTCTAAGAAAATCACTCGTATCATCTGCATACTGTAGATGAGTGATACCTCCTTCTAGCTGATTCGGGATGAGACCTCTAATCAAGCCTTCCTGTTTGGCTTTTGTCAAGAGTGCATCTAGGGCCTCTGCTACCAGGTTGAACAAGAGGGGGGATAATGGGTCCCCTTGTCTAAGTCCGTTATACGTTCTAAAATAGTCACCAGGGGATCCATTGAAATTTATCCCAACCCTACCTCCTTCCACTGCCTGCTTAATCCATCCACACCATTTTTCTGGGAAGTTCTGATTCTGAGTATTTCTTGTAGGAATTTCCAGCTAATTTGTCGTAGGCCTTCTCAAAATCTAGTTTTAGCCTAGACCAAGGAGAGAGACGTCCCCTGGCATTCTATTAAGGAGGAGTACCAAGACTCGAACCCGGGGTGGCTGGGAGTTCACTGGCTCCACCAACCAACTCACCCACGAGAGCTTGGAGTCGGAAATTTGTGGGTTTCAATGTGCTAAATAGGGCCTATATCACCCTCATTCCCAAAAAGGATGTGGCTCAGCATGCGAAAGATTTCCGTCTGATCAGTTTGGTACATAGCTTTGCTAAGCTAATAACTAAATTGTTGGCAAATTGTTTGGCAGGTCGCTTGCAAGAGATGGTGTTTCCTAACCAAAGTGCGTTCATTAAGGGGCATTTCATACAAGACAATTTTGTCTTAGTGCAACAGACAGCGTGTTTCCTCCATCAAGAGAAGCAGCCACACATTCTATTGAAACTAGATATCTCTAAGGCGCTTGATTCGGTTGCTTGGCCCTTCCTGATTGAAGTTCTTCAACAGTTGGGCTTCGGACGGATATGGCGGGACATAATCAGTGGGCTTCTTGCATCTTCCTCCACTCAGGTGCTTCTTAATGGGATTCCTGGAGAGCGGATTACTCACCGGCGAGGATTACGGCAAGGCGACCCCCTTTCACCCATGCTGTTCATATTGGTTATGGATGTGCTCGGACACATGATCTCTAGGGCTGCTGAGTTGGGATTGTTACAACCCTTATCGCGGAGGGCATTACAACATCGTGTCTCTCTCTACGCCGACGATGTGGTCCTCTTTCTCCGTCCGGAAGCGGCTGATATTGAGATCACAATGGATATATTGCAGTTGTTTGGTGATTCATCTGGACTCAAAACCAACTTGCAAAAGAGCAATGTACTTCCGATCAGATGTGGTGAGCAGGAGCTTCAGGTGGTCCAGCAGCACCTCCCTTGTGAACTAGCAGAATTTCCATGCAAATATTTGGGCCTCCCACTCTCATTAAAGCGACTACCAAGGGAGCATATCCAACCTATCATCGACCGTATTGATGACCTTCTCCCAGGATGGAAGGCAGATTTAATAACTCGCGCTGGCCGGAAAGTACATGTGAAATTTGTCATGACATCAATGCTGATCTATCTAGCTATAGCCATTTATCTCCCACAGTGGGCTATCAAAGCAATCGAAAAGATCCAGAGAGGGTACCTATGGAGGGGGCGTGCTGATGCAAGAGGCGGCCACTGTCTTGTTGCATGGGATGTCGTTTGCCGTCCTTTGGAGCTTGGCGGACTGGGTATCTCTAATCTCACTAGACTTGGTTGGGCTTTACGTGTTCGATGGCTTTGGCTACAAAAAACGGAACCACAACGGCCTTGGTCGAGTCTCCCAATTCAGGTTCCTGATCAGGTTCGTGCCTTCTTTTCGATGGTCATGGCGTCCGAAGTTGGTGAGAAAACACTCTTTTTTGGACCGACAAATGGATTCATGGTAAAAGTATTGAGGAGCTGGCGCCCCGGCTTTTTGCTGCGATCCCACGGGCACGAACCAGAACCTGCACGGTCAGGGAGGTCCTCACCAATAGGACATGGATCTCAGATATTTTGGGAGCCCTCTATGTCGGTGTCTTGATAGAATATCTCCAGGTTTGGGACATCATGGATGACATAGTGCTGCAACCTGAGGTCGAGGACACCCACTCATGGCGACTCTCCTCCACGGGGCAGTACTCTGCAAAGTCATCCTACGAGAGAATGTTCATAGGTGCGACACAATTTGGGCCATGGGAGAGGATATGGAGGTCCTGGGCACCACCTAAGTGCAGATTTTTCATGTGGTTAGCAGCGCACAAACGGTGCTGGACTGCAGACCGTCTAGCACGACACGGGTTGCCTCATCAGGAGCGCTGCCCGCTGTGTGATCAAGAGGAGGAGTCAATGGACCACCTTCTAGTATGGTGTGTGTTTGCAAGACAATTTTGGTTCCTTATGCTGCGACAGGTCGGCCTGCACTCCCTAGCAAGCGGACCAGATGAGCAATGCTTTGAATCATGGTGGCACCGAATGGATCAGGCAACAAGCGGACTACATCGTGATGGGATCAACACCCTAATAATCCTTGGAGCTTGGATGCTTTGGAACCACAGAAATCGGTGTGTCTTTGATGGTGCAGTACCCTGCTTGGCTGGTTTGCTGGTTGCAACAGGAGAGGAACGTCGCCTCTGGACGATGGCTGGAGCTCGAGGGCTAAATCTCTTGACTGCTCCCCTCCCCGGCGATTAGTAGTATGTGTGTGTTTCAGTCGCAACCTATCTAGCACAGGCGCGAATGTAAAACCAATTTTATGGGTGTGTGTGTTGTACCGGGCTCTCGTCCTATTTTCTTCTTAATACAATGAAACGCAGCTCTCCTGCGTTTTTTCGAGAAAAAAATCTAGTTTTAGGATAATGCCTTTCATCTTCTTTACTCTCAGCTCATGCAGTATCTCATGTAGCACTACCACTCCATCTAGAATGAACCTCCCTGGGATAAAAGTTGTCTGGTTTTCACTGATTATTCTTTCAGCAATGGGGGTCAATCTCATAGTCATTACTTTGGTATATATCTTGTAATCAACACCCAGTAGACAGATTGGTCGATATTGCTTTATAATGTTTGCATCTTTCAGTTTCGGAATGAGGGAGATCAATCCATAATTCAATCTACTCAAGTTGAGTCTCCCCTCATGAAAGAGTGTAAACATCTCAAGCATTGTTCCTTTGATTTGTGGCCAGAATTCCATGTAGAATATTACTGATAATCCATCCGGACCTGGAGCTGTATTAATTTTCATATCACTCAAGGCTTCCTCTATTTCTTTCATAGTGAAAGGGGCTATTAGTTTAGCCTTCTCTTCCTCTGTAATGCATTTCTCAGGGGACCAAGTGTGACTGTTTAAGGATAATTCTGCCTCAGCTTCCCTGCCAAACAGATTTTTATAAAAATCATCAATATGCTTCTTCAGTACTTTCTCATCAAAGACCTCTGTGCCATCCATTTCTAGGGATGAAATTGTGCACTTCTTTTTCCTACCATTTGCAACACTGTGGAAATATCCTGTATTTGAATCTCCTTTTAAAATCCATGCTTCACCACACCTTTCTTGCCACATAGTTTCTTCAGAAAGATATATATTTTCAAGCTCTTCTTCTAGTTGATATCTATATTTCCATTCTTGGGTTCTAATTTGGGTACAATCAGCCCTGTCATCTATTTCTCTAATTATTTCTAGAGTCTCTATTTTTCTCTTCTTCTGCTGCCCACCACAATTAGCTCCCCATCCCTTACAAAATTTCCTGATGGAAGATTTGACCAGTTTCCAGTAGTCTTGCACTTCCATGTTGTCTCTTTGTGGCCACTTGCTAATAAGTTTCTCTTTGAAACCTTCTTGAGTCAGCCAAGCCCCCTCAAATCTGAAAATATGTGCTTGGATCTTTTTATCTTCCATAGTGTCAATCAATAAAGGACAGTGGTCAGATCCAATTCTTGTTAGAGTTTTACATAGGGCTAGAGGGTAAATGATTTCCCAGCTATCCGTCATAAAAACTCCGTCCAGAACACATCTAACAGGGTTTTCTTGTTTATTTGTCCAGGTATATTTGGCTCCACTTCTATACATCTCTCTTAGTGAAGTGTCATAGATGAAAGAATTAAACATATCCATCCAGGCTTGATCTGCATTCGCACTTGATTTTTCCTCTATATATCTAATGAAATTAAAATCTCCACCAATTAACAGCGGGTGTTCTGTCGTTGTAACCTTCTGAAACAGTTCCTGAAGGAATATTGGTTTCTTCTCATATTGAACTGGGTCATAAACATTAATAATTTCCCACTTCATTTGGTTCCTTTGGCTCTTTACAATAACACTTGAGAAAAACTGCCCTGAATCTTTGTCTATTGTATCTATGCTTTCATCTCTGACTCCAATCAACGTTCCTCCCGAATGCCCATTAGCAGGTGTCCAGTTCTATGTGTAAGGGTGGTCATGTACTAAGTCTTTTAACTCCTGTATTACAAAATCTTTCTTAATTGTCTCTTGCAAACAAAAAACATCCACTCTATTATGTCTAAGAAGATCTTTCAGCTGACTCCTCCTCTTTTTCTGTCCCATTCCTCTAATATTCCAGAAAAGGATTATCATTTGGATGACTTCTTCCCCCCACCCTGACATTTGAATTTTCTAACTGTCTTTCTATTTCTCCTTGTCTTTGCTGCAGATGTCTTGTTTGGGGATCTATCATCTTCTTTATCGTGTACCTCCTGTTCATCTTCTGTTTCCTTGTCTTCTTCTTCTACAACATCATTAACAGTTGTGGTAACCTGTTTTTGTTCTTCTTCCAGTCTAATTTTTACTTCTGCTAAGGTAGCTCTAGCTTTTTCTAGTGCCTGTATGGTAGAGATGTTTTTGTATGCCGCCTCATCGTCTCGACCTGTATCTATATTACAGATATTTACAATTCTAGATAAATGTAAAGGGTCAAAAGAATTGAATAAAGAAAATTTATTACCTGTACCAGTGAATTCATTCCTCATCTGTTTGATAGCTTCAGCCTTCTGTTGAATTGGGACATTGTTCCCTGTGTCTCTATTTGATTTTCTATTAATCACCACAGGTACAACTCGAGCTTTTTTGTTCCTCACTAGAGTGAATTCATCAGTTTCATTTGTCTGACTGAGCTCTCCAGCTGCTCTATTGTTGTCTATATTATTGCTCTCTGGGAATATATTGCTGAAAACTTCCATTTCCTTCTCTACATTGATCTTGTTAATCAATATGTTCATCTTTGGGGCCAACTTCTCAGTTCTCTTCTCAAATCGAGCTTTCAGCAGTAACATTTCCTCCTTTTGTTTCTCAAGATCCATATCTTTCATATGAGCATCCTTCATACATGCATCATTCATATCTTTGGAGGCATAGTTACACCCCTGCTGTGATCCTGTAGTAATCATTTCCTGGAGGTTATCAATCTCTATTGATGCTTGTTCAATTGGTGGTGGGGATTTATCTGAAATGAACTGCACCATCCTTGAATCTACACTCTGTTCACCATCAGTCAGCTTTGTCTGTGCAGAGCATTCACCTTCCTCTATCTCCATATTTGCTGCCATATTCTGTTTCCCTTGAGCTGATGGGTTGCCTTTGTTCATTGTAGCATTCCTCTTCTGTTCTTCCATAAGCTTTTGGAAACCAGGGTCATGTGTTCTGGTTTCAGAGTTCTCTCCATCTTCCTCCTTATCACTATCTCTATGTCTATCAAATTTAGATGGGTGAGTGTCTTTTGGGGTTCGATTCACTTTCTCAGCTTTGTTTTTCACAGACCATCTAATTCTATGTCCTTCCCCATTAATGAATATCTGAGTCTCTCCTTTCATCCGGCTTGAGTCTCGACAGGATATTTGAACTCTGACAGGATCCTTAGGAGTAAAAGTGTTATCATCAACTGCCATGGGGTCTCCTGCCAGGTAAGCAATCTCAGTTACAGCCTCCTCATACTTAGCACTCATAGGTATACCATAGGCATTAACCCATGTCAATTCGAGTTGGCTTGAAGCTTTTGGAGACATATCAGATTCCTCTACCTTAGCTGAAATCGATTCTTCAGACATAAAGTCAAATCTCTTAAATCTAGTAAGTTGGAACCTCATATCTTCAGTTAGGAAATTTATGAGGAACTTGGACTCTGAGATTTGCTTAACACCCACATTCTTTGCATCTTTAAACAGGTTTGACATCTCTTTCTCAATCTGCTCTATGGTTGCTCTACCAGATTCAATAGTCATCATTCCCAGAATCTCCTTCTTCACATAGGCATTTCTCTTTTTTGGGACATGTAGACTGTAGAAACCCATTCCAGGGAAGCCATATCCACAAAGTTTCAACCCTCTTTTCTCAGGGCACTTTGTTGCTTTGTGACCTGAATTTTTAAAGTTGTAACAAAGAGTCAGGTTGGTACACTGAAGGCTCTGGTGATTGGGGTCATTGCACTTCAAACAATATGGCTCTACATTCTCCTGTGGGTTTCCTCTATTAGCTTCTCTACCATATCTCATATCAATGCCTTCTCTCTTGCTTTTTTCCTCCTGGCCCTTCCTCAGCTTGTTCCTCAGATCCTGTTCATTCAGGTCAGTCCTCTCAAGATCTCTTTCTTCAGCTCCTCTCTTGTAACCTTGCTTTCTTTCACCCTCAAACCTCTCTCTATCTGGTCTATGCTCATCAAATCCCCTTCTCTGATACTGCTCAGTGTATCCTCCCTGCCTATTCTAATCGAACCTCCTTCCCTATTCTTCCCTGAAAAAACGCTGCTGGTTATCCCGATTCCAGTTGGAATGCTGGTTATCAAGCACGAACTGCTCGGCTTCGATGGACGCGCGCGCCGCCGTGTTCCTGACCACGCGCTGCTCTCTCTACGACGGCGCGTCGCGCATCTATCTACTCCTCTGCTTCTTGATGGTCGCCGTGTCGTTGCTCCTCTCTGCTTCTTGCCGCTGCGCACTTGCTTTCCTCCTGCTGCAGCGCGACCGCGCTGTGCCAAGAGAAATATTGTAGCCTACAAAGCTACGCATGGTGCATTCAACGTTAAATTAAGCACAACGTCGGCAGACTTACTACAATGTCATTTTGTCAACAACTCCAAAGGATGTCGGTCTCAACTGAAACAAGGTGGTAATGTCACGGATGTAAAAGACGAACGAGAAATCTCGGTCAGTCACCATCAAGCTTACATACTGGCGCGCAGTGGGTGTTGCCTGCCTATGGTATATGCCACTGAAATGTCAAACCTAGGTGGTCGATCGAGATATTCTGAATCATGACCAGGGGGCATTACGGATATATATATAGATGGAAAATCAATGCGTTTTGTGATTTTCCCTTCTCGAAGAAGATGAAAGAAAGGAGAGAGATACTATACACTTCAAATCACTAGGGCGCTAGGTTACCTCGGACACCACACACCAGCACCACCTATATATATATGCAACCCTACTCAACCAACTCGGACTCCTGTCCTCCCCTGTAGGCAGCTCCAGCCTCCTCTTTGCACCCAAAGTACAAGTCCTGCAGCCGAAGCCTTATGGGCCTGACTATGTGTTGATAAACTGAAGTACTCGGATGACAGGTCAGAAAATGATGTGCAGATTCGAGGACTGTACCATTCCATCTGGCTACTGCACGACCCACCATTGCCGCAGGCGCAAGATAACCATTGTTGTCCAGACACCTCATAATTCAACCAACTTCCACATATGCAGTAATAGGAACAAGAGCAGATTCCATGTCCAGTAGCTTCTTTCCCTGTGCCTCTTATTCCTATAAAACCAGATTTGTTTTTTAATCTTTCTTCCCTTTCCAAGATGAATAGGTACCATACTACCATTCCAGTTCTTTCTCCAATTTGTAATTCTCTTACTACTGACGATATCAAACTGAGCCGCCTTATCAGACAAGTGAGATGGTGCAACAATCCTTTATATAATGGTACCTTGAAGCATTCACTGGTACATAAGTTACCCTGGACATATCAAGTTCTTACTCCCATATAAATCATTGTATACTGGAGTTTGGCTGTGGCGTTTAGTTGTAAATGGCGGGCCCGTGCTTCGATGGTGGTTTGGTCAATGTGACGTTGACAAGGACACGACAACGTTGTCCATAATGTTGTCCCATCTTTCACGGTACAAATTCAAGAGTATTTATTCTCCACTGATGAACTCACAAATAATTTAAGTAGGAGACACGTACTTATAAACTGCAGACTACGAATTAGTATATACAGGATAGATAGCGCAAGATAATGTAGAACAGCTTGTGTCTCACAGCTTTCAAAGAAACCACATGCAGTAGCAATAGTAATTCGACACCACACAATAATTCTTGGATGCCAAATTACTCTGAGCAAAACAGACGGAACTAATGCAATTTCATAGTCTCCGATAAGTAAATAGTAAGATAGATTAGTCGGCTCCACCAATTGATGCCAAACCCTAGATAGTTTGTCCACCCGTGCCCAAAGAAGAACACGATCAGAGAGGGAGAATGTCCACTGAGATCAAGCAGCGCACCCAGGAAAGAATTTCTTGATCACGCCCTCAAGCAACCTGAAAAGATCTGCAAGCTTCAACTGGATAGAGAAAAGGGGATCGCCCTGTCTAGTTCTGAAGGAAACCCTCAACGACAAACACACGAATAAACTTAGTCTAAATCTAATCTGCCCATACATCGGTCGACGCCCAGGCTATAACCCTCGCAGGCTATCATTACGTCATGTCTTAAAAATGATACGTTTATGTATGCATGTAACAAATTACTCAGTTCGTTAGCATTTTAGTTTATCAAACAGTAGTTTAGGCGTAGTTTCTTACTTTCATGATACCTCAGGCCTCTGTTTGCCCTGAAGCTCCCGCTTCTCCATAATACATGGCAAGAAAGGAACACAAACAACAAAACAGTGTTCCTGTTGTCAGCGGGTGGCCGATGTTGTTGAGCAAATCGTGCCTCGCAGAGTGTGGCTGGATGAGGCCCGACGAACATAGGCATACAACACAGACAGCGAAACAGAGCATTATAGCGGTGCCTTTGGGCCACTGCGCCAGCCTCAGTCCTGTGTGCAGCTGCAGCGTACACGGATAAATCCTTCCAGCCATCTCATGCTGATGGTCTGATGGAGGGCGGTAGCTTCCGGCGCCGGCAACGATCGCACAGGATCGGTTCAGCACTCACAGACCCTCTCTGCTTGACTTCCAAGTCTCCCCAGTAATGCAGAACCCAGTGGCGAGTGACCTTCTGTTCGTGTTCCCCGTGCATCCCACTCCCAGCTCAAGACTGCCAGCAATCCATGTAATTGCCATCCACTGATGCCATTTCAACGTCTCAATCACAATCAGCCCGTGATCATCGTTTGCTTCAATATAAACTATACATGACCTTATGCCCTGCTTACCTTACTGCTATACGATTTCTCGTGATATTTATAGATGTAGAACTTTTGGGGTAGGTCCCAAGCCTAGAGGCTCTAATTAGTGCTTCACCAACTGACCAGATCTTTGCGTAACATCGTTCCGGATGCTAGTCTGCGGGTACTACGTCTAATGCATGGCTGCTTACGTGCTTCCCAAAGTCTAAAAGCACATGGTTAAAATAATTATAATAAAAGGAGCATGCAAAAGTGCCTCTCCTTTTCTTTTCTTTTTTCTCTTTCTTTGGTGTGATTTAGTTTGTAGTTAATACGGGCTACATTCATTGAGGGCACCTCCTGCTCCATCGAGATATATTTAGTTTTTTTTCCAAAATTTGTTAAATCAAAATGTTAGGGTGAATTTGTCTGTAGGACACTCTTCATTATTGGTTTTGTCTCCTGGACACCATATCTTTTCTTTTGGTCTCATGGACACTAAGAAAACACGACTTTTGTCTGCAGGACACTATAGTGGGAAAAAGGACTATTTTTAAATTTTTTATCTTAATGTACAAAATACATTGCAACTTGAAATTTGGCACAAACATACATTACTAAATTCCCTATACATGCAGTTTTTTTTTTCAAAT
>LAPY01001908.1:73341-84880 GCA_000970635.1 Eragrostis tef | reverse complement strand
GGGGTAAACTTGGTAAGGTTAGTGAAGTTCTCCTTGGGCCATTTATTGGGGTTTGCTTTCCACTGTCAGTTTTAGTGCAGTTGCATGGAGTGACCAATATACAATACTTGCATGCAGTAAGCGCTACCTCTTCTCATTTGATTTATTTATGGTTTTGCAGGACGAGCAAGGTCAGGAATTATTGTGCTACCTTGTGGTGCTGGCAAGTCCTTAGTTGGTGTATCCGCAGCTTGTCGTATCAAAAAGAGCTGTCTATGCTTGGCTACAAATGCTGTCTCTGTGGATCAATGGGCATTTCAGTTCAAGCTTTGGTCAACTATAAAAGATGACCACATTAGTCGTTTTACATCAGACAACAAGGAAAAATTTAAAGGGATGGCTGGTGTGGTTGTGACAACATATAATATGGTTGCATTTGGGGGGAAGCGGTCTGAAGACTCGGAGAAGATTATTGAAGAAATCCGAAACAGAGAGTGGGGCTTGCTTCTAATGGATGAGGTTCACGTTGTCCCTGCACATATGTTTAGAAAGGTCATCAGCATTACTAAGTCTCACTGCAAGCTTGGTCTTACTGCCACACTTGTGAGAGAGGATGAACGTATTACCGATCTGAATTTTTTAATTGGACCAAAACTGTATGAAGCGAATTGATTGGATTTAGTGAAAGGTGGATTTATTGCAAACGTACAGTGTGCAGAAGTATGGTGTCCGATGACCCAAGAGTTCTTTGCTGAGTATTTGAAAAAGGAAAATTCAAAGAAGAAGCAAGTGCTGTATGCGATGAATCCAAATAAATTCAGGGCTTGCGAGTTCCTAATTAAATTCCATGAGGAACAACGTGGAGACAAGATAATTGTTTTTGCAGATAATCTTTTTGCCCTTACTGAATATGCAACGAAACTCCACAAACCAGTGATCTACGGCGCCACCAGCCATGCTGAGAAGACGAGAATTCTCGACCAGTTTAAGAACAATTCAAAAGTCAATACCATTTTCCTTTCAAAGGTGGGTGATAACTCTATTGATATCCCAGAAGCTAATGTTATCATACAAATATCATCTCATGCTGGTTCAAGGCGTCAAGAAGCTCAGCGTCTGGGGCGTATTCTCAGGGCAAAGGGTAAGCACCAAGATAGGATGGCTGGTGGGAAAGAAGAATACAATGCTTTTTTCTATTCTCTTGTTTCTACTGACACACAAGAGATGTACTACTCAACAAAGAGGCAGCAATTTCTTGTTGATCAGGGATATAGCTTCAAGGTGATCACTAGTTTGCCGCCGCCTCATGTAGAAACTAAGCTCAGCTTTGACACACTTGATGAACAGCTTGAACTTCTGAGAAAGGCACTGAACGCAGGCAATGACATGATTGGTGTTGAGCACTTGGAAATGGATGCTGATGGTAAGGCTCTCCTGAAGCCACGGCGCTCTGCTGGATCAAAGAGGCATCATCATCATCTGTTCAAGAATCGATACGTTTAGGTGTTCTGTGCCATGTGGAATCACCGGGAGGCCCGGATGAGCGATATTAAGTTTTGCTGCAAATTATTTGGGTTAATAGCGTTATTACGGCAAGGAATAGTTTTTTTCTCTGGCATTCTCCTATTTCTCTGTGGCCTACCAGACAGCGTTCTGGTTTATTTCTGATGTGGACAACAGGACTTTTGTCTTGTTTTTATAGGATGTATAAATGTCGGTATGCTTGTATCTATATCTGAAATGTCGAGCCTTCTTCCTAATTGTATAAATGTCGGTACGCTTTTACAGAAGGGCTGTCAAAGCCATGTAATGTACAGAAAGGTCCCGGCCAAAAGCTTTTCGTTTTTCAGTATCAGTGTAGTTAATAACACAGTATCAGTTTAGTTAATAACAGGGTATCAGTAGATTAGCACCGATGCTGTTTTCGTGCTTCAATTTCTTTCCTTCTACATGCTTTGTGCGAAATCAAATTACAGTATTACACACTATACAAATCAAAATTGTGTTATATGCAGGAGCAACGCGGGCAGCTGAATCCAATTGCTTCATTTACAGAACCTCTCAGGTTTCCCCGTTTCCTCCAACTGAATGCCATGATGCAGGCATTATACAACATAGATGACGAAACCACCAACCAGCCACCGTAAATACTGATGTGGCACACAATGTTCTTCGATTTGACTAAAAATTCGGTGGAAATCTTGCTAATAAAGAGACCTGAAGAGTCTGATGTGTAGCAACAATAGGCATCAATTCATTTAGTGGACCAGGTTCTGCACCTTCACATCATATCTTCAACTGAAGTAGCCGATTCACTGTGTCCCCTGGAGTGACATCACAAAGGAACAACGTAGGGGAAAGCAACTACATCAGAAGTATCAATCAGATGTGCATCAGACCAGACTTGGTGTGATTCTGCAACCTCAAATGTTGCTGTATTCCGCTCAACATGATTGTCGGAAAATAGCCAGTCCTGATCAATGTTCTCTGAAATGTCCTCCCTTGGAGGTATGGAGTACACTTGGCTCAGATACATGGTATCAAGATGAGATGGTTTTAGATAACCTTTGTTACTGTCGTCACCAGACGAAGAAACATAAACTTTCTGTTGCTCCAAATAATGAGAGGCAGTGATCCCATTGCTGTAGCCATCTTGAGGCTTATGCCAATCTAATTCCTGAGTATTTCCTCCAGCTAGTTCCGAAGATGGATAAGGTGCAGTCCTCTGAGAAGATGGCGTTACTTTCACATTTACACAAGAAATGTTCGTAGGAGACATCCTTGGAAGCTTAGTCGTTCTCATACAGTGTTCTGTCAATATATTTCAAATGAGTCTCAAAATAATAAACGCTCACATATAAAGAGGAAAAGAAAAACAATAAAAAGTGCATTGGCCATGGTAACTCACCGCGTAAAGAACTATTAACATCAACATTTTTCCTTTTCTTGATGTCGTCAGAAGTCATCAGTCCATTTACCTTATTTTGCTTATTTAGATCACCACTTTTCTCCATTGTTTTCACGTTTTTTCTGCTATTGTTCTTTCTTTTCTTTACATACTGATCTCCATCTTTGCCTTCAACACACTTAAGATAGTTGCCTTTTACCTCTTTAATTTTCGCTTCCCCTTCAACTGCATCACATGTACTCTGTTCAAGTTGCAGATCCGTGTTGCTATGGTGGTTCTTAGAAATTTGATTCCCTTTCCTCATTAAATCTTTGGTGTTAGAAAGGACAGATTGTTTTCGCCCTTCTGCTCTCTGCAAAGTATTTGGGGTCGGTGTAACTCTGCCATTTAGTTCTCTCCTGCCATTTGGTTCTGTCCCTGAACCTGATACAACCGCCTTTGCATCACTTACACCTTCAGAGCTTCTTTGTGTATAAGAATTATCCTGAAGCAGGTCCACTAACTTGCCACTGTGCCTTCTACTGGAGTATTTTTCACCTGAACCAACTTGAGGGTTCTTCCCATTCTTTAGTCTCGTATTAGAACCGACATGATCAGCCATTCCCTTATTATCAGTGTGAGTTGTGCCATCATTCTTTCGAACCATCCCATGATAGTGTTGTGCTGGAAGTCCAGATTTCTTAACCATTCTACTGAGAGAACTCTCCTTGTCTTTAGAGGTTGTAGCACCAAAGCCCTTAGTGCTCTGAGTAAGCAACCTGCTATTATTCTTTCTTTTCTTTACACACCGATCTCCATCTTTGCATTCAACACACTTAAGATTGTTGCCTTTTACCTCTTTAATTTTTGCCTCCCCTTCAACTGCATCCCAGGTACCCTGTTCAAGTTGCACATCTGTGTTGCCATGGTGGTTCTTATAAATTTGATTCCCTTTCCTTATTAAATCTTTAGTGTTAGAAAGGACAGAGTGTTTTCGTCCTTCTGCTCTCTGCAAAGTATTTGGGCTCGGTGTAACTCTGCCATTTAGTCTCCTGCCATTTGGTTCTGTCCCTGCGCCTGATACAACCGCTTTTGCATCACGTACAACTTCAGAGCTTCTTTGTGTATAAGAATTCTCCTGAAGTAGGTCCACTAACTTGCCATTGGAATGTTTGTCACCTGAACCAACTTGAGGGCTCTTCCCATTCTTTAGTCTAGTTTTAGAACCGACATGATCAGCCATTCCCTTTTTATCAGTGTGAGCAGTGCCATCATTCTTTTGAACCATCCCATGATAGTGTTGCGCTGCCTGTCCAGATTTCATAACCATTCTACTGAGAGAACTCTCCTTCTCTTTAGAGGCTGTAGCACCAAAGCCCTTAGTTCTCCGAATAAGCAAATCGCTAGTACTATTAACTTTGTGGTTTGTGTGAACTTCTTGACCTGGAAACTCATCTTTGTCTGCTTCATTTTGCCTTCTTTCCTCAGGCCTTCTATTGCCAAAAGCATCATTCTTCTGAGTTTCTTTTCTCAGAGTTTGATGGTTCTGTTTATCCCTGTTGTTGCTCTTTCTCCTCTCTCTGTGCTTCTCTCTTTTGAGTTTCTTATGATCTCTACCTTTTCCTTTTCTCTCTCCTTTTTCCCTGAATTTTTGTTTTCTCTCTCCTTTATCCCTGTCATTTTCCTTTCTGTGCTTCTTCCCCTTGTGGCTTTCCTGAAAAAGGTGGCACATATTCAATACTTGGGCAATGATAATTCTTCTGAGCTATTTCGTACATCATAAGTGTTACAAGAAATCATTGTGTTCTTAAGCATAACCATAAACATATTAATCCCTCCAGTTTTCAACTAATGACAACAACTTAGCCTTTTTTCTTAAGCAAATTGGCCTAGCATCATCAATTAAAGCCAGAGAGACTAGCATAATACAGGTAAGGGTCTTGATTGTGACATATTTGTTACTTAAGGCTTAATGGTTGACGCTTGTATGCTGAAATACATCTAGATAATAATTTAAGATCCAAATCATATCTGCACAAGCAAATCACATGATAACACTTCCTCAAAACACAGATCACAAGGTAAATTTACTCCAGAATTACTGTGTTTTAAAGAACGTTTATGCATTACACACGGACCTTGAGTTCAATTCAACCATTGTAGCAAGGGGAAATAACAATAGATAGCAGGAATGGGTGAAAGCCTATGAACTTAAAAAGGAAAATACAGGCAAAATTTTAGTGTGCAGACTATGAAATTAAAAGGCAAATTGTTAAGAGCACATGCAAAATTGTCATTGTAATAGGAATTAAGGAAAATGTGTTTGCTCAAGGTAAAAAAATATGTTGACAAGCTTGCTAAATAGAACAATGATTTGTAGTATAAAATTGTGAGGAAAAAATAAATTATACTTCTATACCGTATAATTTGTATACAATTAGAGAAATGCCATTTGGGTTCAGGGCCGTCTCATCTATGCCCAAGACAGAATAGAACTCTATACTCATTTTTCACATTGTGAATTTATAGGTTTTTAAGTTAAATGGGAATGGAGCCCTACCTCTTGATAAATAAGCAAACAGACAATATTAGGATAAGGGATAAATGGTATGGTCCTTCCCAGTACAGATGCTTGTGAAACTTATGGTTTGTCAATATTGCTGAATCTTAATTGGGATTGAATACTACAGCCTACTGCAGTTTCCTCAAGATATAAGGTATATTTCTAACATTACACTGTTTGGCATCCCAATATTCAATCCGCTAAAAGCAAATTTAGTAGAGTAACTGTGCAGTTGGTTCCATTATATCCTCTTATTCATGAATGCTCGCCCAAGATATAGGTATATGTTGCTTCTCTATATACTCTGTACAACCTTTCCTCGGACTTGAGACCAAGGACAAAAGATGACAGCAATATGGTAAGTGAAGGTCCCGGACAGTCAGATGCATCTCTACTCTTATTAAATATGCACATTCACTGCCTTAATTATTCTAACAACAACCTACGGCCATTCCTGTGAATGGAAGTGTAATCTACTTAGGCAAGTGATTTCATAGGTGCAGAGCGCAAACCTTTTTCAGCGGATCCTTGTGCTCGCTCCTCGGCCTTGGTTCATACCCTGGCGGCGGGTAAGGGAAGCACCGGGACATCGTGCCACACCCCGCAAATCAATCACACGACTCGATCCCCAGTAAGGCAGTTCAATCAGCTCTCCAGACAGGTACCCAGATTTTCTCACATACACCATGTGCCCTTTACAGTTTAATCGTATACAACAGCCAGCTCCGGCAACTTGGCGAAGCCGACCACAGATCTTCAACTCTTAACAGTCCCCAAAAGAGTCAAAGCAATTACAAACAGCTCCTGATTCTGTGTCCCCTTGCAGCCAATTCAAATCCTGAACACACTTCTGCTATCTGTCAGGTGCAAAATCCAAGCGGTGGCGAGATCAGTAAGTGCAGTCCTCTTCCATCCGCTCACTCCCCGCCGCCGATCCCCACCCACAGCCACAGCAGGTGGAAGCACGGCCCTGGACCAGCGTCGCGGTTAGAAGAAGCACCAGTCTCGATTTAGGCTCCGGCTCCGCCGACCGCAGCGGTGGCTCCGGAGACACAGTGCATCAACGGAGCCCAGCACACAACTCAGCCTCCGAGAGTAATACACTGCGGAATTCCCAAAAAAAAAAAAAAAGTAATACACTGCGGAAGCTTCCGGAAAGTAGCAGGAGCAGGAGCAGGAGTAGCCGTAGGAGCTTGGCACGGGCACACGGCTGAGTCTTCCCCTGATCTCCGATCAAACTGCGGCCAGAAGCCACTGCTTGGTGAGGACTGAGAAATCCGGACTCAGACAAGCTTCCGATCCAATTCGGGGCTGGATCGGGGAGAATCCCATCGGAGGCGAGCTTGGTCCGAGCGAGCGAATCCCGCGCGGGCTGGCGCCGATCTCGGGCGGGGGAGGCTCGTGGCTCGGTTCCACGCGGCGTGGGAGCTTCACGAGGGCGGCGATGAGGCTTCGCTACGCTGTTGTGTGCTGTGTGTTTGCTGCTGCTCGCTCTCGCTCTCGTGTCGGGGCTCGCCGCCTTTGTGGTGGTGCCCCACGTCTGGTTGGTTGCTTCACCGCATTGGGAACCGGCACGACCAAAGCGGCAGTGATGAGTGGGGTGAGGTGGACGTGTTCCCGTGGTTGCGTGCGGGAGCGTGACCGGTCCAGTGACACGCGTCGGACCGTGGACGCGCCCGTTCATTCGTTTGGTTGGGCAATTCCGTTTGTTTACTCCGTTCGGCTTTTCCCTCAAAACAAAAATTACTCCGTTCGGTTTGCGTTCCGTGTGGCCCAGATTCTCGGCTCGTGCGCCAAAACAACCGTCAGCCGGATGGGTTTCGTTCAGAATTCGCGGCGCCATGAGGCCCATCATGACTTTGCCAATTGGGCTGACGCGCGTAATGACGGAGCCCATACGCTCCCTGCGCTCGGGCCATCCGGATCTTGCCGTGGTGGTTTACATTGCATTTTTTTCGAACAATGATGGTGGTTTACATTGTTTACATATCCTTGATGAATGAGAAATTCTCGTCGATAGATCGTGCTGCTTGATCCATCTTGCTCAAGACTTCATCATGAAAAGGGAAGCTTTGGAGCTCATTCGAGTCCATCAATCGATGCATTGGCTTGAACCGCGTGGGTTACCTATGACAGGCTTAGGTGCATAACAGTATCACATAAGAACAGCTCCGAATCTCGCTGTGGCCATAGTGCATGTTCAATTGAAGCCTTTAAGAGTTCTGAAAAGGGTATGATATGCTCCTCACCAAGTTTTTCATAGAAGAATATAAAAGGCATACGCGCACTCTATGTAGAGTTGTTCAGTTAATACTGCGTGGATCGTGGATGCCGGGAACTATGTGGTTTAAGTCTACTGTCCTTATAAAAACGTTCAATGTCCTCTGTAAGCTAGAAGCAACAGCTTCTAGTACCACCAAAATTGAAGTCATTAACCAATTCTTTGAGGTTGGCTGCTGGACCATGTTCACAACATATCTGGATTTCCACTAGTGTACAGACAAACTTATTTATCGCGTAGGTTACAACAAACAAGATCACATGGGTGAGCAACCAGCGTCAAGATGCAATTACAAGGCAAAGACTCTGCACCCATGGCTATTTTGTCAGTGAAATGTGAAGGAGACAAGGGGCGCGTTCGGTGCCCTAGTTTAAAGCCCTCTAATCCAATGCTCTAAAGAGAATCTTATTATTTCAGAGTACTAAATAAAGTCTAGTGACAAAACCTTTTTATACATAGGTACATCTTTACGAGACGAATCTAATAAGCCTAATTAATCTATGTTTTGCTATAGTGATGCTACAGTAACTATTGTCTAATCACGCCTTAACTACCCTCATTAAATTCGTCTCGCGATTTAGATCGAGGGTTCTGCGGTTTGTTTTATAATTAAACTTTATTTAATATAAAATTCTTTTTGTTTAGACCCCTCTAAATTTAAGCGCTAAAGCGCAGAACCCGTCCAAGGCCAAAATTTGCAAGTGGTGAGGCACAAAAGGGACCAGAGGTAGGATGAAGTCAACACCTGCCCAACCTCGTGATGACTCAAGCCAAATACTGCTTAATCCGCCAGCCCATGGGGACCAAGCTGTTGATACAGTAAGAACAAAAATAGGCGCCAGGATAGTGGGCATTGTAGACTTTGTAGTTGCGCTGCAGCTCAAGTGGTGCTAGTAGAGTGCAGTTATTTATCAGTCATTGGGTATAATGACTGTTTGGCTGGAAAGCAGTAGTAATAGTGTATTAATATCTTGACATTTTGACATGAAAGAGGTGACAAGTATCTCCAGTGGTTCCAACTGATAAAGGAAGCCTGAACATTAAGCACAATGCCAGCTTCGATCTTTAACATGGCCAGTCCGGCATCAGAATCAAAATGTCCCCCTGCGCCACTAAAAGATGCTAGAATGTTTTATGTTTTTTCTTTTGCTGCAAAAAAAAAAGATGACCAGAGAGACAGATTTTGCTACATCTTGATCACCAAAATTCAGAATTTCAGACACCTCACCGCTCTTCACACTAGGCGGACATGCTGATAACTGAATTTCCACTAGTTTACAGACAAACTTATTTATCGCGTAGGTTACAACAAACAAGATCACATGGGTGAGCAACCAGCGTCAAGATGCAATTACAAGGCAAAGACTCTGCACCCATGGCTATTTTGTCAGTGAAATGTGAAGGAGACAAGGGGCGCGTTCGGTGCCCTAGTTTAAAGCCCTCTAATCCAATGCTCTAAAGAGAATCTTATTATTTCAGAGTACTAAATAAAGTCTAGTGACAAAACCTTTTTATACATAGGTACATCTTTACGAGACGAATCTAATAAGCCTAATTAATCTATGTTTTGCTATAGTGATGCTACAGTAACTATTGTCTAATCACGCCTTAACTACCCTCATTAAATTCGTCTCGCGATTTAGATCGAGGGTTCTGCGGTTTGTTTTATAATTAAACTTTATTTAATATAAAATTCTTTTTGTTTAGACCCCTCTAAATTTAAGCGCTAAAGCGCAGAACCCGTCCAAGGCCAAAATTTGCAAGTGGTGAGGCACAAAAGGGACCAGAGGTAGGATGAAGTCAACACCTGCCCAACCTCGTGATGACTCAAGCCAAATACTGCTTAATCCGCCAGCCCATGGGGACCAAGCTGTTGATACAGTAAGAACAAAAATAGGCGCCAGGATAGTGGGCATTGTAGACTTTGTAGTTGCGCTGCAGCTCAAGTGGTGCTAGTAGAGTGCAGTTATTTATCAGTCATTGGGTATAATGACTGTTTGGCTGGAAAGCAGTAGTAATAGTGTATTAATATCTTGACATTTTGACATGAAAGAGGTGACAAGTATCTCCAGTGGTTCCAACTGATAAAGGAAGCCTGAACATTAAGCACAATGCCAGCTTCGATCTTTAACATGGCCAGTCCGGCATCAGAATCAAAATGTCCCCCTGCGCCACTAAAAGATGCTAGAATGTTTTATGTTTTTTCTTTTGCTGCAAAAAAAAAAGATGACCAGAGAGACAGATTTTGCTACATCTTGATCACCAAAATTCAGAATTTCAGACACCTCACCGCTCTTCACACTTCATTGTTATGTATGCAACTGGGCAGAATTTTCAGTGGTCCTACAAACCATGTTCAGGGCATCGCTCTTGACACTTCATTGACGTGCACGATGTCACAAAAACGCTAGGCGTATCTAGATCAGATGGCTCTTGCGGAGAACCGAGGACTATGGTGTGAAGGCAGGTGGACATGAATGGCCCTCAATGCATGATGCAGGGTCACATGGATAATGTACTAATGGACATGCAATACAATGAAGAGTTCAGGAGGAATCCAAGGTGTACTCGCAATATGATGTCTTCTACAGTACATTTCATTTTGCTCTAACAGATTACCAAAATACTTACGACACAACTTTCCTATTCAATCAGCTAGATACACACGAATGAGGTATTTCTGATCAAAACAGGGACACAGCAACGAGTCCCGCTTGAAATGCAGATCCCGTAGGAATCTCCCCTCAGTTCACACACTGCAGAAACTGAAACCTTCAACTGCAAATGTCGCATCGCTACTAGCCTCCTGTAACCTTGTGACACTCAGTTCACAGACTGTGGTTCCATTGTTCTAGCAAGAATTCTGAATTCCACTGTGACACTCAGAGGATGATCGCACTTTATAAAGCCGAAACCGAGGACCGCATAATGCAAGAAGCCGAGAAACCGAGGACCGCATCCCTGTACCAACAAGTGTCCTTGTTTGTTCATCATGTCCACGGTGGTAGAAGGAGCTGTATCAAGGCCCAAACAAATTCCTTTCCTGTCTAGTCTCACCAGCCACCTGCCTCTGCTAGTACGTCTACCTCACACGCGTTGCAACAAAATTTAGAACAAAATCCACAAACATTTCACATGATCAAGATACCCTGATTCAGAGATTGCACAGGTTTATATATAAAGGGGAAAATACAGAAGCAAGTACATCAAGTCCACCGCCAAAACTTAAATAATAATGCTGCTTTGGCGGTATGCAACTGCTTGGAATTACATCAAGCATGGCATCTTGACTGAGCCCTTGATATGTTTCGCAGGTTACAGTGACCAAGAATGGCACCAGTACCTGAAAAAGAATAATTGAGCAAAATAATCTGAAGCAAAAGGAGCCAGTGAACTCCTCTTTTGTTCACCCATGGCTCCTTTTTTTCTTTTGCTCTGTTGTCTATCTATACCCCCATCTCTTTTGTTTCTCTACTTTTTTGTTTAAAAAAACTTAATTAAGCCATGGATCCTTTTCCTTTGCCGCCAAGCACTAGCACGGCAGGGCAGCATTATGAAGAAACAGAGCAGCACGGCTTAAACAATGCTAGTACATGACAATGCTAGCTAGCCTCCAGGGACAAGAGAATGGATACACACTTTGGTGGACGGCCGGGGAAGCTCGGGGATTCCTCATGATGCTGCGGACATGGTGACCATGGATTTCTTCTTGCTGGGCTTGCCGGCGGCGATGTCGGCGCCTTTGATGTCGAGCTTGTAGTAGCGCACGAACCATTCGACGAAATGCCGGAGTCCGACCTCGAGCGACGTGTTGGGGCGGTACCCGAAG
>LAPY01001908.1:49839-64340 GCA_000970635.1 Eragrostis tef | reverse complement strand
ATTCATCGAGCTCGAGCTTGAGGTGCCAAGCTCGCTCGAGCTCGGCTCGTTTACAGGCTTAGCTGCAGAGCACGAGCTGGCCAACACACAAACTACAACCTAAGCTGCACATACGTACACATCTCCATTTGCCCGCATCACCATTCTCCACTTTCAAGCCTCGAGAAGAAATTCATTTTTTGTTTCCCCCGGCCCCAAAAATCTCAAGACCGGCCCTGAGATTAATTAAGGAGTAAATTTCACAAATTCATCAAAACTTTGGCTTTATAGTCACAAACCCACCAAGTATAGTGCATGTTTCACAAACCTACTAGTTTGGGGTGTTGTTTCAAGAAACAACCATATTTTTAACTCATCGTATTTTATATCCTGGTCATACATGTCAGTTGCATAGTAAAAATTCGAGAACGTATGATTTTGATGAATGAGTATGCGGCTGACATGTGGAACCAGAGTATGAGATACGATACATGAGTTAAAAATATGGTGGTTTCTTAAAACAACGCTCTAAATTATTGGCGGGTTTGTAAAACATGCACTATATTTGGTGGGTTTGTGACTATAAAGTCATAGTTTTGGTGGGTTTGTAAGATTTACTCTTAATTAAGGTTTAGACTGTGAGAATTGAATTTCCAATCTTCATGTAATTGGGATTCGATTTAAAATTGGACTTCAATTTTTTTCTTGGTTTTGTGGCAGAAAGACGGGTGAGGTATCGTGAGCCGTGTTCACATCGATATGTCAATGCTCTGTTTTATGTTGTGTTCACTTTACAAAAAAATAAAATACTTTCCTACCACGCTGAGTTCAAACCTGGTGCGCATGTATGTACAATAAATTCATGTAAGAAGAAACAACACAACAATGCAGCGCTAAAGCATAACCATTCGGTATAAAGGATTGCGTACTTTTGGGTCCAAAATAGCACAACTGCAACCATGAACTCTACATTTCACTTTTAAAACAGAATCTATTACGAAAAGATAATGGTGGTTTCCCTAATGCCAAATATCTTCCCAAGAAATAGGAACACAGTCCAAGCTGAATCACAAAACCCCTCTTTTCCCCAAATTTACAATCTGAAATGGTACCGCCAGCACTTCCATCCATCAACAAATCGTCTCTATTTGCACCACCCGAAGCACGAGAACTTCTGCAGATGGAACACGAGTTCATATGAGATTGCAGAACGAGCAAGCAAGGACAAGAACAAGGCAGTTTATTCTTGGGCCACTCACCGAGGAGACGTAGCCGTCGTCGTGCTGCTTGGCGCCGTTGCCACGCGCCGCGTCCTTGCCGACCGCCCCCGGCTTCCCGGCCTGGCTCTGCTTCTCCTCCCGCACCTTGTTGAAGATGTGCGTGTACCCGTCCGCCGACGCCGGGTTCGAGTCCCAGTCGCCGAACTTTGGCACGGCTGAGCCCCTCGTCGGCTGCATCGATCGCGTCACGTAAATTTATCAGCTTCCCAATCGCATGGCATAACAGAGCATAGTACTAGGGCCCCCCCGTCTCGTTGCCGCGGGAGCCGCTCTTGGCGCGGGACCGCTCGACGGAGTTGGCGACGAGGCCGTACCCGCCGCCCTCGCCGGAGTAGTCAGCCTTGCTCGAGTAGCTGTACGGGTGCGCCGGCGACTGCTCGACGCTGTAGCTGTTGTACCCTGCGCCGCCTGTGCCGCCGCCGCCGCCGCCGCCTCTCCTCGGCGGCGGGCCGGCGACCTCCCCGCGGCGTCGGAGCGGTTGGGCGACGGCGCGGCGACGGAGAAGGCCTCCGGGTTCTCGGCGGGGTCGTTGGGGTTGATCATCTTGCCGCCGGCGCCCTTGCCCTTGCGCGCGTTCTCGAAGTAGATCGTGTACGGCACATTGCCGTCGTTGTCCCAGTTGCCGAACTTCGGGACGTGGGCGTTCTTCTGCTGCTGCATTGCCAACCGAGAAAAATTCAGCACTCTGTACAAGCCTCGAGATTACAAGGGTTTGTACTTTGGTGACTGATCAAGGCCTTATCACTTGCATGGTGAACTTTTGCACTCGATTGTACGGTACAATAATTCTTGTGCATTTTGAAATAGAAATTTGTCTCTTGGAAGATCGGATGATGGTGCTAACAGTCAATGCTTCTTGAACTGTCAGCGGTCAGACTTCCTAGACTATTTGAAATAATGTTAGAACATGTCAAGTTGACTTGGAGCTAAGTCGTCGGACTAGTGGCATGATCAACGAAACCAATCAAAGAGGAGGGAAATCACACGCCATGACTTCCGACCGTTTACACACTGCTGGCAGGAGTACTAATCAATCGAACATATGGATTATCTTATCTAACAGAGAAACTAATCGCATGACATGACTTGGCCACTCGCAGCACAAATTAAGGCCAAACAGGGCACGCCAGTGCAGTGGTTGGTATTTCAGGTTTGACAATCTCAGGCCGACCGACAGCGAAGGGGCTGCCTGAGCTGGCATCAACTTCCGAAATGGGGAAAAGAAATCAAGTCAAGTGTCGCTGCACTGTACGAATCCATATCGTTTTGAATTCAAAATCTTCATTTACAAGTGCTAATCTAATTGGATAATAAAATCTTCAGGTAAGAGGTGCCAATTATTTAACCAGGACGTCGTGTTCCAATGAGTTAGCCAGACAACATCTACAAGCGCGAGCACACTTTATGTGATGATGAAGGGTATCAGGCTAACTAAATACGATCGAAAGATACATTTCAACAGTTTCAGAGATTTTTCGCTGATTAGTGAGTTACACGACAAGAGATTCACCCCATCCAGTGCAATTCAGTTGCTGCAAAAGAAGGTTGGTTGAGCGCAAATAATTGGTTTACTACTACTGCGGTGATGTAAATAGCCCTTGATGCCAAGATGAGGATTCGATGATCTTTTCTTGTTCCTTCAGAAAATTCAGGTTCAGATAACACGTCCAGAAACCATACAACGAGACCTACACACGCTCCCCGATTGAATTGATCAATTTGATCTCCTTCTAACCGAAACAATGAAACCGCCGCCTAGTCAAAACAGACGATAATCGGAAACCGTCACCGCTACAAAGATGTTCTTGCGAAGCGCAAGATCAAAGGTAACTCGCTTCAAAATCTACTCGAGAACGCAGATCAAAACTGGAAGAACGAACATGGAAAACAACGGAGGTTCTTGACGAAAGAGCAGCGCGAAGAACAGTGAAACTTACAGCCATGGCGTTCTCGGCGCAGAGAAGAGAGAGAGAGGGAGATCAGGTCCTGGGCCTCTGAACTTCTGAAGGTTGCCCTCGAACGGTAGCCGGTATGCAAGAGGAGGCCGGAGGGAGGGAATGGATTTGTGCGCTGTTTGTTCCTTCCTCCTGGGCGCTGGCTCCCTTGTTAACCGTCTCAGGCCGGCAGGACTATAACTCCAAGAAAGTGATTTGGAGAGGCCGGTTTTCTTTCTTATATACACACAACACAAGGTGAGTGCCGTGCACCTTCGCAAAAAGGGCCCTCCCTCTTTGTTCGTGTCTTTGTTTTTGTCGCGTGAGTTGCTTCCGAGCAGAGACGAACCGTCTTCAAAGAAGAAAACGAAATCCACGAGGGTCTGAAACAAAAAAGTTTTTTTTTTTTTGCCTGTTCGAAGACGCGACCGTTGACGCGCTCAAACCAGCCAGCCCGCCTCCTCTCCACTTCACGATTTCTTTAACAAACGTTGTCCATCTTTGACCGATCGCCGCTCACCAGCCGGCAGCCAGCGGTGGCGTCGCGACTCGCAACACACAACCAACTCGATGCGGTCGGTCCAAGCCAATTAGCGAGCGGGAGTGCTTGATGCTTCCAACTTCCGAGCGATTCTTGTCCCAGCCTCAGCTGGTTTTATCCCGGGAGCCCGCGGCCGCGCTTGTGAAAGAAGAGTGCCGCGACGCGCGAAACGGGCGAGACCGTGCCGGCACGCGGCGCTTGTTTCTGGACACGGCGCGCGCCGTCGTCGGATGTCCCGTGCGAAGTGTTCAGTCAGGCACAGGGGACGCGGCAGAGGAGATGAGTGGTTACGACTCTTTCTCGTCTCGTAGCTGGTCTCTGCAGACCATGAGGTTCCCCGGCCGGTTACAGTCAGTGGTCTTCTCCTGAGTCGTCCTGACCGCGACCGGATACCGTCTTGCCCGCGTCGTCCTCCTCCTGGCTGATGGGGCTGCCGTGGCGTGCATGGATCATCTGAAGACGCGTAAACAGAATGCGTCAGCTTGCTCTGACCGAGTGACGAGCGCGACCGCGAATGCGTCCGCAAGCAGTTCAGTGCCTGCGACCGAGACAATTCACGCCGTCGCATGTTGTTAATTAAGAAAGATCTGTAGACCATCCAGTGGAAAACTGCACCGTTAACAATCATGAATCATCAGTCATTACCCAAAGCAAAAACAGAGCAACAAATGCGCCAAATCATTGAGGCGACACTTGCTGTACGACTGTAGTATCGATGAAAGTCAATAGGGCAGAAGAAGTGTTCCAAGCAACTGATGAGCCGCAGATACACCGATCTTAAGGTTTCAGACACAGACAGTTTCATGCATCAGCAACCAAACTTGTTCTCAAGCAACCATTACAGAGAGACTATTATGTAGTACATCGCTGAGCGAAATCGAACCATCCAGCAGTGATCTGAACTGCTACTCAGAGGCTGCATGCCCCTCTCCATTCCTGAACTGCTATTCAGGCGTGGAGCTGGATAGAAACTTTAGTATTCCTGAACCCTCTGGTGTCAGAGGCATAGAAAGTACAGCATGTATCTGATGTCGAAGTATCACGTTTAGCAGTGCCACTGCCTCCAGCCTTCAGTTTACCATGTACTACGTATGTTTATCACGTCATTTCACTTCTGAATCGTTGCAAACGAATGTCTGTTCATTTCTTTCAGTTTTGATGCAACTTTCCCTCCTGCTCCTTCCCGTAATTTTTTACTCCTGTTGGGCAGCCAACTCTTTCCTTTTTACCGATGCGGTCGGTCAAAGCCAATTAGCGAGCGGGAGTGCTTGATGCTTCCAACTTCCGAGCGATTCTTGTCCCAGCCTCAGCTGGTTTTATCCCGGGAGCCCGCGGCCGCGCTTGTGAAAGAAGAGTGCCGCGACGCGCGAAACGGGCGAGACCGTGCCGGCACGCGGCGCTTGTTTCTGGACACGGCGCGCGCCGTCGTCGGATGTCCCGTGCGAAGTGTTCAGTCAGGCACAGGGGACGCGGCAGAGGAGATGAGTGGTTACGACTCTTTCTCGTCTCGTAGCTGGTCTCTGCAGACCATGAGGTTCCCCGGCCGGTTACAGTCAGTGGTCTTCTCCTGAGTCGTCCTGACCGCGACCGGATACCGTCTTGCCCGCGTCGTCCTCCTCCTGGCTGATGGGGCTGCCGTGGCGTGCATGGATCATCTGAAGACGCGTAAACAGAATGCGTCAGCTTGCTCTGACCGAGTGACGAGCGCGACCGCGAATGCGTCCGCAAGCAGTTCAGTGCCTGCGACCGAGACAATTCACGCCGTCGCATGTTGTTAATTAAGAAAGATCTGTAGACCATCCAGTGGAAAACTGCACCGTTAACAATCATGAATCATCAGTCATTACCCAAAGCAAAAACAGAGCAACAAATGCGCCAAATCATTGAGGCGACACTTGCTGTACGACTGTAGTATCGATGAAAGTCAATAGGGCAGAAGAAGTGTTCCAAGCAACTGATGAGCCGCAGATACACCGATCTTAAGGTTTCAGACACAGACAGTTTCATGCATCAGCAACCAAACTTGTTCTCAAGCAACCATTACAGAGAGACTATTATGTAGTACATCGCTGAGCGAAATCGAACCATCCAGCAGTGATCTGAACTGCTACTCAGAGGCTGCATGCCCCTCTCCATTCCTGAACTGCTATTCAGGCGTGGAGCTGGATAGAAACTTTAGTATTCCTGAACCCTCTGGTGTCAGAGGCATAGAAAGTACAGCATGTATCTGATGTCGAAGTATCACGTTTAGCAGTGCCACTGCCTCCAGCCTTCAGTTTACCATGTACTACGTATGTTTATCACGTCATTTCACTTCTGAATCGTTGCAAACGAATGTCTGTTCATTTCTTTCAGTTTTGATGCAACTTTCCCTCCTGCTCCTTCCCGTAATTTTTTACTCCTGTTGGGCAGCCAACTCTTTCCTTTTTAAATGCTGAACGAACCTAATAAACACAAGTTAACAATAATGAATGCACGATTCATGAACACGGAATACCTCACAGACAATTGAACTATCTGCTTTCCTATTTCAACATTTCATTTATGTTACTTGTATACAAGATTTATTGGACAACCGTTAAGAAACCTGCAGATAATAGAGGTATAATAACGTTAAGGATGCACCTAGACAGAATGTTTGGAACTCCAAAACTGTACAAGGAAGAACCACACTGTACTAGAGAAGAGTGCGACCTTTTATTTGAGGATATGCATCTATCTTAAGGAAGATGAAATTGATATCAGATCAATTTTATCAGGAAAATGTAGTACTGGAAGAAACTGGATCATATGTTTTATATGCATCACTGTCAAACGATACCATAATAACTAATAACAGAAAACTAAATTGACCATGACAATGTATAGTAAAACAAGTGTTCTTGGTTGAGTACAAGACATTATCTATATGAAATTGACAGAAACTTATATGGCAACATACAAAGAGATAACCACGTACCTGGCATGAGGTATTCCACGACTGTCTTGATTATTATGTTTCATAACAATGTTTGTTGAATTTTTTTCCTTGAAGAATCACCAGCAGAGCGCTCTTCTCATCCAGGTCCAGTTCAGGTATATTAGATGCCTTGTCCTTGTAGAACTATCTCGTATGGTCATGGAGTATTCAGATGATCTTCTGATTTACCATGCTTTCCAGCTTTACTGAATTCAGTCGCCTGCCCTGATGATGAAAATATCAACAAATATTACATACTTGACAGCAGAAGGGGAAAAGCATGGCAGCAACCACAAATAGCCAATGGATCTATATTCTATTCGTCCAAATTTCATAAAATACGTCTAATAGAATGGGAGTGAAGGAAACGATCTTCTCCCCATCTCCAAAGCAGTGTCCCCTTGCAGTCAAAGCCACGAACACTTGTTCTGCTTCTGCAGCAGTTAAAGCCAATCGGACACATTACCGTGAACAAGCGGAGACGACGGCATTGACATGCGCAAGCATTACTTATTGAGGATGAAGGGATTGGTACCCTGCAGGTGGAAGGCAGGCGATGAAGATCAGAACCGCGCTTAGCAGTTCCGACGGGAACAACTGAAGAAGAAGCAGAGGAACCGAGAATTGATTGCCAGCCCCATCTACCCTTCAGTGCTAGCTAGCGACGGGAAGAATTCAGCCTGCGACAAACCGTTCGCTCGCAGCCGCGGCTCCATGTACTACGTATGTTTATCACGTCATTTCACTTCTGAATCGTTGCAAACGAATGTCTGTTCATTTCTTTCAGTTTTGATGCAACTTTCCCTCCTGCTCCTTCCCGTAATTTTTTACTCCTGTTGGGCAGCCAACTCTTTCCTTTTTAAATGCTGAACGAACCTAATAAACACAAGTTAACAATAATGAATGCACGATTCATGAACACGGAATACCTCACAGACAATTGAACTATCTGCTTTCCTATTTCAACATTTCATTTATGTTACTTGTATACAAGATTTATTGGACAACCGTTAAGAAACCTGCAGATAATAGAGGTATAATAACGTTAAGGATGCACCTAGACAGAATGTTTGGAACTCCAAAACTGTACAAGGAAGAACCACACTGTACTAGAGAAGAGTGCGACCTTTTATTTGAGGATATGCATCTATCTTAAGGAAGATGAAATTGATATCAGATCAATTTTATCAGGAAAATGTAGTACTGGAAGAAACTGGATCATATGTTTTATATGCATCACTGTCAAACGATACCATAATAACTAATAACAGAAAACTAAATTGACCATGACAATGTATAGTAAAACAAGTGTTCTTGGTTGAGTACAAGACATTATCTATATGAAATTGACAGAAACTTATATGGCAACATACAAAGAGATAACCACGTACCTGGCATGAGGTATTCCACGACTGTCTTGATTATTATGTTTCATAACAATGTTTGTTGAATTTTTTTCCTTGAAGAATCACCAGCAGAGCGCTCTTCTCATCCAGGTCCAGTTCAGGTATATTAGATGCCTTGTCCTTGTAGAACTATCTCGTATGGTCATGGAGTATTCAGATGATCTTCTGATTTACCATGCTTTCCAGCTTTACTGAATTCAGTCGCCTGCCCTGATGATGAAAATATCAACAAATATTACATACTTGACAGCAGAAGGGGAAAAGCATGGCAGCAACCACAAATAGCCAATGGATCTATATTCTATTCGTCCAAATTTCATAAAATACGTCTAATAGAATGGGAGTGAAGGAAACGATCTTCTCCCCATCTCCAAAGCAGTGTCCCCTTGCAGTCAAAGCCACGAACACTTGTTCTGCTTCTGCAGCAGTTAAAGCCAATCGGACACATTACCGTGAACAAGCGGAGACGACGGCATTGACATGCGCAAGCATTACTTATTGAGGATGAAGGGATTGGTACCCTGCAGGTGGAAGGCAGGCGATGAAGATCAGAACCGCGCTTAGCAGTTCCGACGGGAACAACTGAAGAAGAAGCAGAGGAACCGAGAATTGATTGCCAGCCCCATCTACCCTTCAGTGCTAGCTAGCGACGGGAAGAATTCAGCCTGCGACAAACCGTTCGCTCGCAGCCGCGGCTTCCCCAGCAACAAGCACCATGGTCCCTCACCGCCACTGGCCACATCGCTCTCGGTGCGCCAGCGCAGCCACGCGGCCCCGCGGCAGCATCTCTGGCCGGGCTAGGGCTAGGAGCAGGGCACGTGCACTTGAGGAAGCAAGAGAGGGAGGCAAAGCGACGGAGCGAGGTCGGCGGCGGCAGCGCGGCCTCACCGGACGCGGCGGGGACGCCGCCGAGACGCCGCGATCCAACTATTTACAAAATAGCCCCTAATTTGGATAGTCGCGATCCAAATATTTACAAATGGCCCCCAAATTTGGATCGCGATTAATAGTCACGATCCAAACTATTTACAAATGGGTCCCTAACTGGGGGGCTTTGGGTAAATTTATGGATCGCGATCCTCTGTAAAAGGCACCCCGGTTCAAATGGCCGGCGACTCCTCCCGCCGGACCGCCGCCGCCGCAATCCACCCCGCCGGATCCTCCGTGGAAGGCTCGGAACCAGTTCAGATCCCCAAGGAGCATGGCATGGATGGCGGCGTCGCGCTCGCGAATCGCCGCCGTGCGCTAGAGCTCACGCGGCCGGGAATGGCGGATTGTCCCGAGCCTGTGCCGCGAGGCCCGCGACCCGGACAGCATACGGCGATCAATGGTGGTCGATACGAATGTTAAAGCCTGCAATTACCTATCAGCCCTTGGAAACGCTTATGAACGATTCTCCACTGTACTTCTGTTTCACACGAATTCCCGTCCGAAGAAATATCCGATTGTTTTCATTTCACCAGTCGCTGCTGCTGCCAAACACCGGCAAAGCAAGATTAATGCGTTGATCATCGAAAAAAGGAGATTGACGTGGTGATGTCACTTGCCACTCGTTCATCCATGGCGTCAAATTCTCATGCCACGACATACACCGATGTGTAGCACCTTCATTTGCAATCTAATTCCATTCACCAATCATCACTTCATCACCATGTTTCAGTTTCACCGAGGCAAGAAGCCGAACAGAGCAACGCACCAATGCCTGCTCCAAACATTCAGGTACCACAAGCTGGCAAAGTCGCAGATACAGCAATGCAAGGTGACAGGAGACAAATGCCATGCACGCTAGCATTAGCTGCATTCAACATCAACTGGGCCACTACCAGATCTCTGACTGAATGATCTGCCGAACAACAGAAGAGAGCGACCGCGAAGCCATTCGCCTGCGGCACCCTGCTTTTCTGGGCTGCGCCCCGAGATAAACGACTCATTACCGTGGGCCTCCAGTATTGGGCCAACTTTGCTCAAGTATCAGGCCCAAATCCAAGCGCAGACCAATCACTGCGCTTGCTTGTCTTCGTCACTGTCAGAGATCAGGCACTTTCCGAAAAGACACAGCAAGTCTCCTCGATTACCAATCCGCCCCGGGCGCTCGCCACCGCTCTCCTCGCCTCCCCGTCCTTCCGTTCCGCCCCCTGCTCGCCGACGAAACCCTACGCCCTCCCAGCCCTCGCCGCCGCCGCGCACTCGCGATGTACGCCGACAGGTCCTCCGGGCGGAAGCGCTCCGTCAGGGACCGCCTCGGCTCGGACGGCGGCTCCTCCCGCTCGCGGTCCGGTGACTCCAAAAGGTGCGTCCTTGAACTCGTTCGGTTCGAACTGTTGCTTGCTCCCCCATTTCCGTGCTTGGTAGTGCCGCATGCTTGCCACGCCTGGTCTGATCGATTAGCGGAGGAGTGTTGTTAGGAAATGCTGTTTTGGCCTAGAAATTTTGTGATTCGTGTGACGATGGTGGTGTTAATGCTGGGTTGCAAGAGCTTATTACCTTATCGCTGTAAGTTGATTTCATCAGACGTATTGAACATGGGTGTCGGCCAGTACGTAAAGTTAGTTATTGCAGGAAGGGATAGCGTAATTCTTCAGACAGACAGTTAAAATGTTATTGTTACTGCTAGTGTGATCATCAGACATCAGTGTTTGCTTAAAATTGCATTTTCTCATGAGCGGAGTGCCACATTATACTACGCACACCAGGGTTGTATGGTCTGAAACAATATTTGCTACTGCTGCTGTTGATATTGTTGTTTATGGCGCTAATGCGATTATCAGTAGTTGTTTGGAACTGTATCATACCAAAATTCGATTTAGAAATCATGAGAATAGAGCCGTAATGCTTGTACAGACACCAGGGTTACATGATGTGAAACTATATTTGTTGATGCTGCTGTTGAATAATTGCCTACTGGTCGACATATTTTATTTTGTACGCTAGCGCCACATTCATTTTGATGGTTTTTATATTGCAACTTTGGTATCCATTGCTTGATTAGTGCAGTGCTTTCACCTTCTCGAAATCTCAAGTCGCTTATGCCATTAGTTGATCCATAGTTCTCCAGTTGTCTAAGAAAGTGAGTAATGCTATTACTTATATCATCTATTTGGAGTTTTACAGGTATCGGCAGGCTGATGGGACCTGGAGACGTGAGCTTTATCAGGATCCTGTGGTAACCCAAAAGTCATGTAAGGAGCATTGTCAGAAAAAAGTTGAACATACCCTTTATTTCTCCCCACCTTCAGATGATTTACTGTTAGTTTCTTGCTTCTATTTTGTACGATTCAGCTGAACTTTCTTCCAGAAGTCGTCAAGCAAATCCAAAATCTAGTTCGCAGCGAAGCACTGAAGTTGTGAAGAAATCATCAGTTCCAGATCTTCGTGAGAAGTTATCTGGTGTGCAGCACCCTCAACTGAGCAGTACAATTCAGATCCCAAAACCTGCACCAGAGATTGCTAAGAGTGAGAAACTTGTTCAAAAGAGAGAGACTCCTGCCGCTGAGTCCCCTCCAGTCCCTAAGAAAGTCAGTGCACCAGCACCAGCACCATCTGCACCAAAGCTATCCAAGGAAAAGGTACGTGGGTCGAGAGTTCTATGTCACCCTTTCTTGCAAGCTTATCTCCTGATCAACTATCTGTTCACTATTTGTTCTGCTCTAATGGAAAGTATTTTGCATATGCGGTGCTATGAACATAATGGACTACCTGATATTTCTCATTTCTGACCCTTTAGTTAGCATTATGCATATATCTGCTATTATTTAGCATGTTTGAATTTCAAAGTTTCATCTAGCTAGCCTTATACAAATGCATGATTAGTTGTATTGACTATCTTGTTTGTTTACAATATGGGTATCATTTTTAACTATTTTCAATTGAAATGGTCTAATATTTTGTTTCTTTCAAATGCACAGCCTGATGCATCGCTTGATAATTTACTGAAGTCGCTTGATCTGGAGAAGTATTTGATAAATTTCCAGGCTGAAGAGGCATGTTTGATTGATTTGTATGTCAACGATGTATCATGTATATGACACAAAAGTTCATTAATACTCAAATGTTTGTTCACTTTTCAGGTTGATATGAAGGCTTTGATTTACATGAATGAAGAAGATATGAAGTCTTTAGGAATTCCTATGGTACTGCTTGAACTTAGATTTAAATATAATTCTATCAAAGTTCTCTAAAGTTGATCTTTCTGTCTTTCCTTTCCTGAAATAGATATATGCTTCCTTCTCCTTGTCATTGATAATACTGTTTTGTATAATTGCTTTCATGCGTGTAGTTTGAAACGAAGTCATCATGAAAAGGAAAAATGTATAGAAGTTTATATATTAACACACTCATAGTGCTGCCTGCTTTTATGTGATTTTGACCTCATCGAATGTTTATCCAGTCAGATCGGTAGCTATTTATTCATATTTACGGTTCTGTGTTATCTAATGGAGATATACTTTGGTTGAGTAAAATTAATCAAAATGGACTATGTGGTCAAAACCATAAAGTGACCCTAAGATGTGTTTTCTCTGCAGGTTATCTTAAGCACTAGATTCCCATAACGATTAAAATAGTATCATAAATATGGTTTATCAATGGCATCAGAACATTTTTTTAAGTGGTTCACACATAGGTTGAAATGCATTTGGGCTTTATAATGTTATTTTTGTCCCCCTTTTTTTTTTTTACTACAAAGCACAGCAAAAGTAAGTACATTATTCCCTGTGTGCAGCATTTATTTTACAAGTTTAGTCCTTCTGCATCTCCTTGTACCTTTTGTTTTATGGCAAACATGATCAGTGTTGGTTCTGCTAACTTGATTTTCAACACCCAGCAATCTTGACGTCTCTGGAAATATATTTAACCTGTTAGGTGCAACTCTTGTGTACTATTGCATGCATTCCTTTTAATTGTCAGTCTGCAATAGCATATGTTGTTTTGTCGAGCTATTCGTTTTGTTCACAATTTAATTCAGTTTATTGTCCATATTCATTTGGTAGCTTTTCTTGATTACAGGGTCCCCGGAAAAAGATATTACAAGCGTTGGCCTACAAAAAGAGGAAGTCTTCAAAATCATCGGCTGCCAGTTGAGCGGCTTCTTTAGGCTTCTGTAGTGGCTAGCTAGACACCTTGTTGATCTTGGATATGTGCAACTGCGTATTGACTTTCAGAGTTAACTCCACTGACATGCAAGATTCCTATCTATTGAGGCTTGAGGCGATGTATAAATAGAGTAGATGATCTAAGGCGACTAACAGCTTGTTGATTGACCTGTTTCAGTTGTTATCCAGAATTTTTGGATCATCGGATGCCAATTTATCATATCATGGGATTGTTCCCCTTATCATGTAAACCCATTTCTTGTTGCTTCTGCACGGTGAAGGTACGGTGATGATCACCATCCAATTGTTGGCACCAGCTATTGGAGATTGTGTACTATGCATCTTTTTTCCAGTTGTTATCAAACATTTTTTTATGTCATCTTGTGCTGGACGTGGATCTGTGAAATGAGCTTTATTTTTCTTCTTAAGAGCAAATTTTGTCATTCACCCATCTCGTAGCATTTGGGTTTGTGATTTAGTTATGCTATTTTTTTTTTGTTCCTTCGGACTATTCTTTGTATGTTTGATCAATGTGATGGCATTGGTACAGCCGAGACAGCGTCATGCGGAGATAAACTGCACCTGCGTTGTGCAGTCATGTTCTTCCATCGGACTATGTTCTCCTTTGGGGTTGATGCCGCATCTGTATATTTTCATTCTTATGAATTTGCAGTTCAAATTTCAAAAACATTCGTCGTTCTTCAGTTGAATTCCTTCACTGCTGAAGCAAGCAAGCCAGCAAGAATGCGATTATGCGAAGCAGAACTGCCAGGAAGCCACAGTCGCCATGTTACTGCGGCGGCGCAGGCCACGCCGCGACCGCCCTCCCTCCTGCCGCCAGCGGTGAAACGGATCATCGCAATCCCGTCCCCGATGCACCTTCCCCATCTCGACGCCCCAGCGCAGGTGCGTCCTATCGCGCGTTGCCAGTCCTCGCCGAAGCTTCGTCAGAGCGCGTTTGCCTGCGTTTGATTGTCGCCTTTCGCTGGCTGGTGCAGCAGCAATGGCGGCGCCGCGCGCAGCAGGACGTGTTGGAGTGCGAGCTGAAGCTGTGGTCTGTGTGCGACTTCGCCGGCGTGCGCAGGGGCGTCGGCGGACCCGCCGGAGGAGCAGAGGACGGAGGGAGGAGGCTGCCCCCAAACCAGGGGGCTTTTTGCAAATAGTTAGATCGCGATTAATAGTCGCGATCCAAATCGGGAGGCTATATATAAAACTTTGAATCGCGATTATTATTAGTCGCGATCCAAATCAGCGGTCCATTTGCAAATAATTTGGGCCGGCGATGCCGCAGCCGCCATCGGCGGGGGCGGCG
>LAPY01001908.1:17640-29455 GCA_000970635.1 Eragrostis tef | reverse complement strand
CGTGGGAAGGCGGCGGCGCGGGCAAAGCCGGGACGGCACTCCCTGCGATCGCCGGCGGTGAAACGGATTCTCCCAATCCGTTGGTCCCCGATGCTACTTCCTTTATTCACGCCCCAGTGCAAGGTGCGTCTCGTCGCGCGTCGCTACTCCCCTCCCCGAAGCTTCCTTCATCAGAGAGAGTTTGCCTGCGTTTGATCGTCGCCTTTCGCGGGCCGGTGCAGCAGTGACGGCGATGCCGCGCGCGGCAGGAAGTGGTGAAGCGTGAAGCGGAATCTGTGGGCTGTGTTCGACTTATCGCCGGCGTGCGCAGGGGCGGCGGCGGACCGGCCGTAGGAGCAGAGGACGGAGGGAGGATGCTGCCGACCGAAACCTGCGGGCTTTTTGTAAATAGTTGGATCGCGATTATTAGTCACGATCCAAATATTTACAGAAACCCCCTATTTTAGATTGCGATTAATAGTCGCGATCCAAATCAGGGGTCCTTATGTAAATATTTGGATCGCGATTATTAGTCGCGATCCAAATCAGGGATCCATTTGCAAATAATTTGGCCCGGCAATGCCGCCGCCGCCGTCCTCCGCTCGCTCCCTCGCCGTCAATCCATTCCCTTCCTCAGTCAATTTTCGTCCGCCCCACGCTCGCCGCCCAAGGCTTGAGGTCCTCCGGAGATTCTCCCGCGGGACGCCGTGGCGTCTAGAGCTTGCGATCCCCAAAAATGGGGAAGGGGCGTACTACGGCGACCGACGCTACAGGTTGCCACGGTCCAAGGAGATGAGGAGCGTTTCGCATCCAATCCTTCGGTAGCTTATATTGCCACTTTCCTCCCCTAATCTATGCCTGCACTCGCCGTCATCTCCTCCCGCCCATTTGTTCACCGTTTACTCGTGTACTTGTTTTTAGTCTGAGAGAAACTTGCATTAGGATTTGCCTCTTTAAAAACAACTGAATCCTAGTAACTCTTGCATGTGTATTCTGCCAGAATGTATCCTTGAACTGGTTTTTGCTCTAAATTTAGGATGTTGAACTTTTATAGCTTTAGAATCGTTTGGTTTAGAAAGCATTGGTTACTTAAAAATCTGGTTTTTAAGTTTCAATGCTCTGCTTGCACGTTTTTAGTCCCACTGGATAAACCGTGGCAGGTTTTTGTAGCTGACAGAGGGCAATGGTCCTTCTTGATGATGATCACATTAGTCACAGGAACAGCTACACAAAGACAATTGATTGAATTGCTTGGTTATATTTTGGGAATAGGAGCTTCATCGCAAGCATCGGTTGCAGGCATCAGATTACCCGAGCAAGCTAATTTAAATGACATCTGCCCATCATATATCAAAGCTGTTCAAAATCATGTCTCTTTTATGTGCCCTGAATTCTCATATTTTCTTCTTTGCCTACTGAGGTTGTGATCTTCCTGAGTCCTGACTCACAAATTTTTATATCAGGTGTCGCCTTTAGTTCTAAAGGAATCCAAAAATATCTTTTTCCCCTTTTCTTCCTGTGCAGGCATAAGTCATCTTCGAGAGATGAGTTGGAAACTGCGGATAATTATTTATCATGTCAACAATGGAAAATTTTATGGGCTTGTAACCCAAATGAAGAAAGAGGACCCAGTTATTAGCAGGACGTTGATTCAAGAGGGAATCTTAAGTAGGAAGAAAGGCATAAGTAACTGCAAGAAGAAAGAAGCTACCTGAGTCTCCTGAGACTCATCTGGGAAGATAAGGCAAGAATGAAGTACAGAAGAAGCAAAGCTCTAGTTCTCCAGAGGTAACCTTCCTACTTCTCCATCTGCAGTAATGCATTGCTTTTGTGATCTACTTATAGAGGATTCGTACACCGAATTGGCCAAAGTTACAAAGTGAGTCTAAACATTTGAAAAGGTAAAAAGCAATATATGTTCATCTTTTCATCAAGTTGTTGTCATCAGGATTTCAATGCAATCTGAAAATCTTGTGTATCGATTCATAAAACTGATAAACTAGTTGGATCCTATTCTTTTCCATTGCTCCCGCTTACCAGTTCTGAACTCTTTGTATACCAAATATTCAATATCGCCATCGCCTTTTTTTTTGGTGGCTGTCATTCGATTGGTTCGTTCCTGGATAGCTTAGGTTTACCAGGCAGTTGTGTTGCACCAGGTATACCAGATATAACGATCAAGGTTAGTGCTATTGATTAAGGTCAATGTACCGGCGGGTTTTAGCATCCACAGCTTTGAGTTAACTCTGTTAGAAGTATATCTACATATTGATCTCTCTAACGATATCTGAAATTAATGAGATTACGAGGACAATCACTCACCAGTAACATTTGAAATCATTTATTCCCTAAAAAACCATTTGAAATCATTTGTGCTTTTACTGCTGTTTTTGTGTTCCTATTCTGTATGTTCCACAAGGCCAATGATTTTTTCATCCTTTTCTGTTCCATCTAATTTTGCATTTGTGGCACTTGGAGTAAGCATAAATTTATTCATCTATCTTCTAGTGATGGCTGTCCCGCAAGTTAATAAGAGAATGCTTGACGAACTTGAAGTTATGGGATTCCCTACTGTTCGTTCAATCAGAGCACTCCATTTCTCTGGTATGTCTCGGTTCTTTTGTTATGCACCCATACTTTCCTTTCGTTAGCTATTTCAGTTATGGCCATTGATATATATGTTATTTCCTGAAATGATTGAACTGTGAAGCTGTGCCAACATTTTGTAAATATTAAGTATATTTCTTCAACACGTCACCCAATAAATTGGAGACATGATCTAATGTCTTTGTCAGGTAATTCCGATCTTGAGTCTGCAGTAAACTGGCTTCTGGAGCATGAGAATGACCCAGACATTGATCAGCTACCATTGGTAGGTTTTTGTTGACAGTGTAAATGTCCATGAAATGTTACTGTCATTACATTTGACCTGTTCTTCTGAGTACTCGTTAATGATCTAGGTTCCAAGAGAAATCAGCATTGAATGTGGTGACACATCAAATGAAGTAAGGAACGATTTTCCAGGAATGAGGTTAGTTGTAAAATTTTGAGTGTTATTTCAGGGCTAAACATGAACTGTCAAGTATCGCTGATGCATTGGCTACTTCAATTCATAGCTAAATTTGAATTTTGGAGCCTTACAATTTGTATTCCTGCTGTTACCTTTCACGCTGCCATGCACAAAGTACTAGTTAAATTCATATATCATGGTTAAGTGCTTGTGTTCCTAACTACTAGTGGAGATGTGAAGCACCATCTATGTATACAATTACAAATATATTTATGAAAAAACATTATACTCAAGTAACTAAGCCTGTACTTGCTATGCCTTTGCGTTGTAAATGTATATGCATTGTTCTCTTATAGGAAGGTACTTAGTTTCTTCCAATCACTTTTTTTATCAGGAAAAAAACTTCAATTAATCATGGCGCTCGGCTAAATCACTGACAACCTGACTATATTGAGTTTCCTGCACCAACCAATTTAGCCAAAAGCTTAAGCTATTAACGAAAGGCTGAACTTGCTCAAATTTCAAAAGTTGACATTTTTTCCCCCTTTTCATGTTGTGCATTACTTAAGTTTCCTGTCTATTTTGAAGAATGCTATAGTTTCTCCTTATAATTTGTGTACAAGTCAATAAGTCATAGTATTCCTTCCACCAACCAGCATCTTATTGTCTGCCTCATTCAATCGAAGCACTCACGCCCAATCGTCCGTTTTCAGGAGAAACCCCAGTTGGAAGGAGAAATGAATGAAGATGAACACAGGGAAGAAGACAGGAAAAGGTTTGTAGCTTGCTTTGTACAGACATGGTTCAGTAAGCTTCCTGCAATTTGTGTATCACCACTCAAATCCTCCAATAATTCTCAGGATTTTAGCACTCTATAAGGAAAAACGAGATGAGGAAAACAGAGGGCGAGGGCGAGTAAGAAACCAAATACAAGAGGACAGGGTAGACAACTTTTACATTCTGTTATGAAATAAAAAGTCAGACCAACGCATCAAGAAAAAAACGTTGTTTATTCTGATCATACAACCATTTTCTTGACGAATGATTTTTTGCAAATATTCTGTACAGAGGGAGAGGATTCGAGCTGCTAAAGATCTTATGGAAGCAAAGCGTACTCTTGAGGAAAATCAAAGAAAACGGTGTGCTTGAATAAAAGTAGTTTCCAAGTTACGCTATCCAACTTAAAATTGCTTACTGGAAATATGATGTGTTTTACTTAGTGCAGCATGATGGAAAGTCGAATAGAAGATCAAGAGGAGGAGAAAAGAGCAAGGGAGAGAATCCGGCAGCGTATAGCGGATGATAAGGTCTTGTTCCTTTAAATGTGAAAATTACTTATTTCCCTCCATTACTTGCACCTCAATGGTTTATAGGACCGTGTTCCTTTTTTTTTGTAATTTTGGGATGGCTGGGTTGTTATAACCATATATGCTAGTTGACGAGAATTTCTCGATAGGAGACACCTGAATTGCTGGATCATCCTGTCACCTGTGTTAAGATTTCCGAGGAAATAGTCCAGTATTTAGAAAAGCACCTGTTGTACATTCTCCACAATTCTGTAGTCTTAGAGTTGTTAAATTAGCATGCTGAGAAGTCATCTGATTTTTTTTTTAAAAAAATGGTTTTTCCACGCTGATAGAATTGTCACAATATGCTATCTCCACAAATACATCTGATCCTTTATTTATAATTGTGTGCACTGCATAGTAACCAAACAAATGGATCCTGTGGGCTATAGGTCAACCTTACCACTAAGTTATAAACTCACTCATGTGATGGCGCGGCAATGACATCATATTCTTGCACTTTAATAACTGTGTCAGTCTCATTCCTTCCCAAAAAATTCAGTGATATTCCGGATAACTAAATCATATGCCTTTATGCAGGCAGAAAGAAGGCGAAGGCTTGGTTTGCCACAGGAGAATCCAGGAGTCGCAGTTCCAATCATAAGCACAACAAAGGTGTAAACGTCTTTCCATAATAGTTATTATTTCATTTCCAAACCTCAAAACACATTCCTTACAATTTTGAACTGCTCAGGTAAAACCTGTCGAGCATGTTGTTACATCAGAACAACTGAGAGATTGTCTTCGAAACCTGAAGAAGAATCACAAGGTAAAATAATCTCTCTGCTGCAGTATGAATTAGTGATTTGTCATGCTCTTGGTATTTCAATTGGCACAGAAACATTTACCATTGATTCTTCCTGACGGATGGTGATTGACTCTGTGTCATGACTTATTAATATTCAATGCATTGATGCATGTTGACCATTTTTGTGCGAAGAACCAGAGTTAACCCTTCTGCACAACCATGAATGGTCAACTTGCATAGGATTTGTTTTAAATTTGTTTCCCGACAATCTGTTTTATCTATAAGGAAAAACGAGATGAGGAAGACAGAGTGCGAGGGCGAGTAAGAAATCAAATACAAGAGGACAGGGTAGACAACTTTTACATTCTGTTATGAAATAAAAAGTCAGACCAACGCATCAAGAAAAAAACGTTGTTTATTCTGATCATACAACCATTTTCTTGACGAATGATTTTTTGCAAATATTCTGTACAGAGGGAGAGGATTCGAGCTGCTAAAGATCTTATGGAAGCAAAGCGTACTCTTGAGGAAAATCAAAGAAAACGGTGTGCTTGAATAAAACATAGTTTCCAAGTTACGCTGTCCAACTTAAAATTGCTTACTGGAAATATGATGTGTTTTACTTAGTGCAGCATGATGGAAAGTCGAATAGCAGATCAAGAGGAGGAGAAAAGAGCAAGGGAGAGAATCCGGCAGCGTATAGCCAATGATAAGGTCTTGTTCCTTTAAATGTGAAAATTACTTATTTCCGTCCATTACTTGCAACTCAATGGTTTATAGGACTGTGTTCCTTCTTTGTAATTTTGGGATGGCTGGGTTGTTAATAACTTTATATGCTAGTTGACGATAATTTCTCGATAGGAGACACCTGAATGGCTGGATCATCTTGTGTTAAGAGTTCCGAGGAAAGAGTCCAGTATTTAGAAAAGCATTCCCTGTTGTACATTCTCTACAATTCTGTAGTCTTTAGAGTTGTTAAATTAGCATGCTGAGAAGTCATCTGATCATTTCTTTTTTTAAAAAAATGTTTTTCCACGCTGATAGAATTGTCAGAATATGTTATCTCCACAAATACATCTGATCCTTTGTTTATAATTTTGTGCTTGCATCTTAACTAAACAAATTGATCCTGTGGGCTATAGGTCAACCTTACCACTAAATTATAAACTCATTCGTGTGATGGCGCAGCATTGACATCATATTCTTGCACTTCAACCACTGTGTCAGTCTAATTCCTTCCAAACAATTTCAGTGATATTCCGGATAACTAAATCATATGCCTTTATGCAGGCAGAAAGAAGGCGAAGGCTTGGTTTGCCACAGGAGAATCCAGGAGTCGCAGTTCCAATCATAAGCACAACAAAGGTGTAAACGTCTTTCCATAATAGTTATTATTTCATTTCCAAACCTCAAAACACATTCCTTACAATTTTGAACTGCTCAGGTAAAACCTGTCGAGCATGTTGTTACATCAGAACAACTGAGAGATTGTCTTCGAAACCTGAAGAAGAATCACAAGGTAAAATAATCTCTCTGCTGCAGTATGAATTAGTGATTTGTCATGCTCTTGGTATTTCAATTGGCACAGAAACATTTACCATTGATTCTTCCTGACGGATGGTGATTGACTCTGTGTCATGACTTATTAATATTCAATGCATTGATGCATGTTGACCATTTTTGTGCGAAGAACCAGAGTTAACCCTTCTGCACAACCATGAATGGTCAACTTGCATAGGATTTGTTTTAAATTTGTTTCCCGACAATCTGTTTTATCACCATCACCTTATGTAATCTGACATTTTTTATGTACAAAAGATGTAAAATACATCTGCATAAAGCAACATGTCTTTTTTTTTTGTTATGCGGACGCCAGGAACCAGCTGATATGTTTCTCTTATCTGTAGGATGACAATACTAAGGTCACAAGAGCGTTCCAGATACTACTGAAGATAATTGGCAACATTGTGAAGAACCCCGAAGAGGAAAAATTCAGGAGGATTCGTCTCAGCAATCCTGTTTTCAAGGTGAGAACAAAACACAAAATTCATGATCGCCTGTAATATGCTCATCTTACATGCCCTGCTCCACCCAACAGGACAGAGTGGGTAACCTTCAAGGAGGTGTAGAATTCCTGGAGCTGTGTGGGTTCCAGAGGCTCAAAGCCAGCGGATACCTAGTCATGCCAAGGGAGAAGGTCGACATGGCGCTTCTGAACGCAGCGGGAGTTGAAATTGCGTCGGCCATGGAAAACCCGTACTTCGGGCTACTCTCCAAGTGAAGGAAACAGCCATTGTTGCTACTCCATCACTGGGAGCTCCTCTGTTTCGCATGAGCTGACGATAATGAAATGCGTGTAGCACCGAATGGATCTCACTGTAATGTATCGGCCCGTCACGGCTGATCGAATCTGTCCCTGTTGCTACGTACTCCTAGTAAAGTTGTACAGATGCGTTGGATTTTAATCGTGTCCCTCACTGTTGGCCCTGGTGTACAGAGTTGGGGAGTGACTGTTGCCGATGTGGCAAAATTGCGCAAATTGAATGCCTCTTGTTCACTGGAAACAGGGAAACGATGGCCGACCAGTCTTGTGCTGCCGCCGGCACATGACATGCTTTGAGAGCTTCATTTCTGTCAGGTAGGTGATTCCACTTCCTGAAACACATGAGGACCACGCATAAACAGAATACAGGTGGGCAACCTGATGCCGACTCCCGGGTTCTTGGCAATTCTGTCTGAATGGAACGTGTCTTCGGAAGGATCCGAATGGGTCGTGAATTCTGCGAATTTTCCAGGAACATAGCACGATGGATGGCAACAAACAGAGCTCTGAACTTTTACATGTTTCATCCTATCGAAGTCCCGAATGGAGCAGCATGCGCTACACAGAAGTAGAAGCAGCAGCAGGAGGATGGTCCAACAGGAAGTAGTGGAGCGCAGGGCGGCCGTCGAGGCCTTTCCTGTCATAGTGCGCGAGGAACTCTCTGACCGTGACGCTCCGGTACACCGGCGGGTCATCCTCCGACAGCAGCTCCCGGATGGGGCCGTACAGCCTCGTCGATCTTCTGATGTCCGTGTTGCAGAACGACGCGACGGACACCCGCGCCGTGTCCTTGCTCTCGTTGGCCAGCACCCTGTGCTCCACGCTCTTGAACCGGCCGTTGCTGACAAGCTGCACGACACAAGCACAACCACGAAAGTTCAATCACCTCTGCACGTCAGGTGCAAATCCTACTCCAGCCAGTAACATGTTGTTGGTCACCTGAAGAAGGTCGCCGACGTTGATGAAGAGAGCGCCGGGCCGAGGCGGGACGTCGACCCATCCGCGTCGCCCGTCGCCCTGGTCAAGAAGCACCTGCAGGCCGCCCAACACGCCGTCCTGCAGGAGCACGGTGAGGAAGCTGGGGTCGGAGTGCCTGCTGCACCCGAGCGTGCGCCGCGGCTCCGGGCACGGCGGGTAGTAGTTGCACACCACGCTGAGCCCGTCCACGCACCCCATCTCGCCGAGGCGCCCCGGCGCCAGCCACAAGGCCTCGGAGAGGAGCGGCGCCAGCACCCGCGTGGCCAGGTCCCGCACGGCGGCGCCGTACTCCGGCATCACGCGCCTCACGGCGGCCGGAAACTCGTCGGGACGCGGCAGGTCGAAGTTGGAGTTGAACCGCACGCGGCGCGAGGCGTCGCGCGTGTAGTAGGCTCGCTTCGCCTCCGCGTCCGCGTCCGGCGCCTCGTGGAACCGCCGCACCGCGGCGAGCAGCGCCGGCCCGCAGGGCACGCCGTGGTTGACCACCTGGAAGAAGCCCACCGTCTCCGCCGCAGCCCGCACCCGCGCCACGACGGCATCCCTCTCGCCGTCGGCGGAGAGGTCGATGAGCGGTGGTTGAGGTTACGTGCGGGTGCGGGTCCGGCGCGTGGTGGAAGATGGCCGGCACGGCCGTGGCGCCGGCGTCGACGAGACCTTTCACGCCGGCCTTGGTGTCGTCGAACGCCTGCAGCTCGCACCGGCGGGGGGGGGGGGCCTGCGCCTCTGCTCTGCAGCAGAGAAGATCAGTGTGCTCACTGGTGGATGCGGTGCGGTGTGCTTCGTCAGCACGAACTGAACTTTGGAGTTGGGTAGGGAAGAGATAAGCGATCAGGGAAAGCGACACGCACCAGCAGCGGGAAATTACAAAAAGCGATTTCACTATATACTGGAATTCAGCCCATGTAATAATATACTCCTGAAATTAGGATTTTTACTCTTGTTCGTCGCCGTCTTCCGTGTCGTCGGTCGTACTACTCCCTCTACACAGCCATGCCCCGGTGTACGTACAAGCTGGAGTACGAAGCATCGGATTGAATGCCGTTTTATTCTCTGGAGTGATGGGAAGGACACCGATCGATCGAAATGACCCGTGCTGGTGCCGGCACATGACGTGCTTTGGGCACATCTGTACTTGGGAGCTTCAATTCTGGTGGATGGGAGGCGTCAGCGTGTCGTCCCCCCTGAGTTGCATGTGGACCATGCGTATCCTTCAGGAACACAACGATCTTTCACTTTCAGAAACGCAGTAGCGGATCGTGCTGATAATTGGAAGCAGACACTGTGTTGGGATCTGGAGTAATCATCTGGTCATTAGTAGGATCCTGACTGGAATGTGTGAGCTCGTTCGTGGGCGTTTTGTCTTGAGCAACATCAGCAATTTGGCGGGTTAGATCTTGATGTAAACCAAAATCCACAGGTTTTGCACGGTCCATTGCATCAGTACATGTCGTCGTCATCATTCTGGATCAGCAGCATTGCCCTTGCAGTCCTTGGATGTGCCGGAGATGGGCACCCATAATTGAAGCTAGCAGTGCACAACTTCGATCGCTGTAGCACACACACGCCAGCTGCCGCTAAAACTGTACACTCCGGACGGAGTGCCGTTGCTGCCGCTGCTTAAAGGCAAGGATCTGAATTTGGAACATGCATGTACAATAACCAAGGATAAATGCACTTGAATTTCTGCATTTGTCGCATGATATTTACTACAATTAGAATTTGAACCGAATGCACTTAAAACTTGAACATATTGTCCCAGAGAAAAAAAAAAGAAGTGGACGGACCTAATTAAAAATCATTTTTCCATCAGCTAACTAAAGTTCTAAAATCCAAAAGAAGTCAAGTGGATACACTTGATTTATGCATCTTGCGTCCAAGATGAAAACTGGGTGAACCGATGAAGAACAGTACACTCATGAATTTGAGGTAGTAGTTTGTGTAGTACAAAATAAAAACAACCAAAATTAATCTTTGCATTTCTCCTTGTACCATCCCACAACACGATCTGCTATTTGCATTTGCCAAAAGAAAAAAAAAATAATTAAAAACCAAAACATAGCCCTACTAGTTGATCTGCGTGTTCAGCTCCCAAGTCCCAACCACTCTTCTATGCTTTTCTCCCGATCGATGCAAAATAAATCAATGAAATAATTCACAGAAAAGCAGACGACGACTACGACCAGGAAGATGGTGATGGGTCTGCACCATGGCCAGATGAAGACCATGAGAGATGAAGAATGAGAGCGCCACTGCACCTCCGAAGGTGAGGAAGAGCGGCGGAGCTGCACTGGCGCAACCCGCGCACCGCTGCCCGTCGGAGCCGCGCAGGTGGAGCAATCTCGCAGACCATTGGTTTCTCAGGGCCGCCTCCGCCGACGCAGCTATTGGTGACTGCTGTGGAGCGGCAGATGAATGGAGTAGATGATGGCGCGCAGCCAGTTGCCAGGCGCCTGCTGTGATGCCGGCCATGTGCAGATCTCCGGTCACAAACTCCAGGTGGGGAGAGATGACCCAAGAGCTCAATTCCATCGCCATTGTACCCTGCGGATCGTGCCACTGGTGTGAAGATTGCTGAAATCGGTTGGGGAAAACAAGTAAAAATAAATTCAAGATATAATCTGAATCGAAACGCACAGATACGTAAAGGAACAAGAGATCGCCAAAGACCCGTTTTTCCGTACACCGACTTGCCTTTGCAATATCCATCGGCAACAGTGCAGGTCGTGTTGCTGCTTGATGGGTCTGTAGGAAAGAGGGAGAAGTCTAGACTCTAGAACCATGAAGAAAAGGCCACCGACACTAAACAAAAATCTGTGGGCCCGTATAGAGTAAAAGAGACTTGTATAAGACTTTTTCCAAACACCGTATATCTGCCAAAAAGAACCAACCTTGCGCACATCCCGAGATACCAAGGCACGCTGGGAGCCGTGTGATATCCGGCGCCATGGCCCCCAGAGGCCGTTTTAACTTTCTGGCGATGCGCGCAGTAATTCCCGGCATGGGCTCAGATGGCAGCGCTGCAGCAGGAGCGAGGAGGAGGAGGACTAGCCTGCAGTGCAGCGCGTAGGTTCCGACAAAGGCAGGCAGGGATGGGACTGGGGACTGGTGCGGAGGAGCAACGGGCTATGGATTCGGATTGATGGAGGTGCATGGGTGCATGCATGCACGCGCTCCTCGGCGGCACATGGAATCCGATGCCGTGCGCCGCGTGCTCTGCTCTCCGCTAGTAGTACGTTTCTTCCCCTCGCCGCCGAGATGCAGATGCACCGTACTACTAGGGAGCAGAGCAGAACGGAGAGACCCTGCCGGCGCCGATCCTGCAGGGCGGCTGGGCGGGTCAGTGAACGCGTTCTCGCGTTCCGTTCGGCTCGATCGTGCAGATGCAGCAGCTGATCAGTGCGGCTCAACCACCGGCCTCTCTGCAGCAGCAG
>LAPY01001907.1:89727-101557 GCA_000970635.1 Eragrostis tef | reverse complement strand
ATTTTTTAAGTTAAAATGTGTGAAAACAATCAAAAATAGATATGAAAAAATCATCATGTATAGAGAATACAGTAATGTATGTTTGTGCTAAATTTCAAGTTAAAATACATTTTGTGTATTGATATAAAAAATTAAAAAATTGTCATTTCTCCTGCTACAGTGTCCTGCAGACAAAAGCCACAATTTCTCAATGTCCAGGAGACAAATTTAAAAATAACGATGTCCTACAGACAAAACTATGATTTTAGAGTGTCATACAGACAAAATTTCCAATCTCAAAACGTTCTATCAAAAAATTTTGTAGGACGGGCTACATATTCGTCTCCCGGGCAAGCCCGTCTTTTAGCAAGAACATGATGGGCAGTGGGCCAAAGGTCCTCAAAATTCTGAGTCTCCCCAATTCGCAATTTGTATAGATGCAGGCAGAAGAAAGGCCCAGCACAGTCCAAAAGTTATGAAAACAGAGCCTGGTGCCGGTTCACGTTCTCCAGACACGTTCCAACAGGGGATCGAATTCTTTGCTCAAAAAAAAAAAAACAGGGGATCGAATTCATTGTTTCGCTTCCGCCCGAAGCCACGGCGCTGTTCTTCTTCCATCGATTCCCAAATCGCTTGAGCCGTAATCGCAACAGCATCGCTCGTTCCCATTTTGTGGATGGCCGAGTCGATGAGACCATATGCGCCCATTCTTCCCAACAGCAGAGTGTGTGGCCTGGGAGCGTCGTCCGACAGTTTGCAGAACCATGTTGCCGTGCTGTAGTGATGCGTCTAGCTACTGGTGTGTAGTGCTGGCGTGCCGGACCGCGCACACACTGATCACCTTCCAAATCTGCCTCGCTATTGGATATTCACAGAATAGGTGCACCGCTGTCTCCAGCGTCCAGATTGCGATAGCATAGTTCACTTTAGTATTCAATTAGGCCACTCCCTCTGCTGCAGCCGATCCATCGTCCATACTCTGTTCTGTAACCACATGAAGAGCTTGCATTTCGCTAGCGCTCAGACCAGCCACACCTTCAGCGGAAGACTGCAAAACTGTTCATCAAATCCAATGCGATACGCAGACTTTGCTGAGTACTGTCCATTTTGGTGTTACAGTACGCATGAACATTGCAGATATCATTCCACGGTCTGCAAAACATAGCTTTGCAGCACCACACATCTTGTGTGTGCATGTATGCATAACTTAGTAGCACGATATACAGTGTCTGGTGGACCAATTTCACGCACCCCACTCTTGCTAATGATAATCATCTAATCTAATCACTGAGGTACTTGACCACACCGGGGATATGAATCCTGTAGAAATACTCGTCCCAGTGGATGGACTTCGGATCGAAGCCAAAGTTGTATCCCCCGGTCCTGTCTTGCTCCTTGTTCTTCATCCTCGACCTCAGCCTCTCCGTGTTTATGTCATCGAAGCTTCACAGTAATGCGAACAAATCAGACTAAAAAATGTCAAAAAAAGGGAAGGCTCTTCAGACTTTTCTTACGGTTGAATCGGCTGCTTACCACCCTTTGTACAGTGTGTACGGAGCGTAGAGCTCGATCAGGTGCATGACGTGGTTGTACTTGCGGCTCAGCTGCTCGTAGCGCCGCGAGAGCAAGCCGCACGAGGCAATGTTCACCAGGTGCAGGATCTGTTAATTAAGATCGTCAGACAAATAAGAAAGAGGACTATGGCTCGGTTGTTATTAGTCTGATACTACAATTTTGCGAGCCAAATTGATCGATCACGTCGAAGCCGAAACGGGAGTACTACTACTAGCTAGAAGAAGAACCGTACCTCGAGGGGAAGCTTGTACCTGACGGCCATGTACGCACGGAATCTAGGGACGGTGCTGAAGAAGCGCATCCTTCCCACCCGAACGGGTTCGCCGTTCTTCCCGGAGCTCGGTGGATGGTGGAGGAAGTACCTGTAGCCCGAGTCGGCGAGGAGGGAGTAGTGTGCCGGGTTGCGCAAGGACGACGTCACGTGGTAGATGGTCTGCGCCTGCTCCTCCGAGTGCGCTGCCATGGCCACCATCATAGCGTTCACTACCATGTCCCCAGGAATCTGTCGCGGAAACATTACAGGACCCCGGTTTCAATACAAGATAGTACTAGTTGAAACCACTGATGGAGTGCAACTATATTTTGTTCTGGTTTCCAATGCTTACCACGTCCATTATCGAATCAAGGTCCACCAAGAAGAATGACAAGGCTTGCTTGGCGTAAGCAATGATCACTGAGTCAATCGTCCTACATGGAGAAGATGTGTCGGCATAAGCGTTTATTAGGATGAAGAAATCAAAAGAAAACGTAAATTCGTTCAATTTTAAGAGGTACCTGACTCCTTCAATCCATCCAGGCAATGGCTCCTTGAGAATGCTTGTTATGATGCTCGGCCGGATGATGACCACCGGGAGCTCGCCTCGCATGTGCCCCAGCAGCATCTCCCCCATGGCCTTGGTGAACACATAGGTGTTCGGCCAACCGAACTTCCTCGCCCTTCAGTTCGTTTTGTACACAGTAATTAATGCAAGAAACGTGTTAGATGTGTGTTAAGTTGCTATTACCAGAGACGTGTAGCAGCTAGAGAAATGTATGCCAATGTTGCTGCTCTTTCCTAACGAGTTCATTCTGACCTCTTGAGACCAAGCTCCTTCATAGTTTTCTTCTCAGCCCTTTCTGAGGAACGGTTAGCTTTCAATTCTCTCCTGGTATCTTCGATCAGCTTTGCTTCGGATTTAATGTCGAGGTGTGTGCCTCCCTTAAGTGTTTCACCCATCAGGAAGGTTTTCTCTAGTAGTAACCCTTCTTGTTCACCGGCCACATAAGCTGGTAGACCATGTAATCATTATATGGATTCAGAATATCGAACCACCACAATGTATATATATAGAACACAGGGTTCTTGCTTCTTGCCTGTTGAAACATGAAGTAGCAGCTTTAGTTTAGCACAGTTTTTTGCAAATCTGCATACGTGCTTTGCTCCTAGGACGTTTGAATCGAAAGCCACATCATATCTGCAAATGCAAACGATGTCAAAATAACATTAACAATATGCTGTCTCAAGAATTTGTCAATAGTAAACACCACAGACCTTTCAAAGAAATTTGTAGTCGCAGCTCCGTTGATGATGATGTCAATATCTCTGTATAATTCTGTCAGTTGGGTATTGCCTAGACCAAAGTTCTCATACATGATGTCCCCGGGCAAAGGACATATTTTTTCTTGGATGAAAGTTTCAAACCCATTGCCATGCTTATCTTTTAAAATTTCAAAGATCTCTCTTCCTGTTACCTGGAGATAGCGAGACATAGCATGCAGAGTAAGACTGCTATTAGAGTGATATTGTTAGTGAGATGTGTAAGTTTCACAAGACATCTTAATCTTGTTGATCTATTTTTTCCTTTTGTTGACCGAAATACTATTCAGATACATTCTAAATTAAGCAAATCTGTAGGGTTTGCACAGTGACAATATTCCGTTCATTTTTATGTTTCTAGGAAAAAAGCATGTCTGTTTGGGAGAGCTTCTAGTGTTTGGAACTCGTTGGAGAACCACTAGCTCGTTAATGCTCCCCCAAACAAGACTTCTTCAAGATTGGACGCTCCTCAATAATTATTGGAAGAGTGCTAAAGTGTCCATCTTTTATTTCCTATCACTTCTTCCATAGCTGTGCAATATATGCTACCAATATTATCTCGTGCGCTTTAATTTTTGGGTAATGGCCACCTCTCCAAACTGTCACTATCTTCTTTCATTGAAGGGCTCTCTGCAGTTTCTGGTGCCAATTTGCTCCAGAAAAGCATCTCCTGTTTCTCTGATAGAGTTTATCTAATGTCCATGTAATTTATGGTTACTGCAATGTGTAGCCACATATTTACTTCATCTAATGAACAAACCACAAGACACAGTAAAGTTGAATTTGAGGGAACTCTCTGGTGACATACGTGATAAGGGGGAATGATTTCTAGGTGTGCCTTCGACATAGATTGCTGGGTACATAAAATTTTTTTCTCTAGCCCATACTCTTTTCCTGATGCATGCTAAGTTCAGTGTCTGTTGTTGGTGGGAATCTCTTGAAAATCCCCATTGATGTTGCGTGAGCCATACTTTGGTAGTGCATGAATGTTTCGTGAGCTGCTTTGAAAAATAAATATGAAAACATATGATCATCTACACACACATGCACACACTATGAACCGGAGACAACAAACTTTCGTTGATCAACATGAATACACATATATGAAGCAAACATTTCCACAGCGAACTTGCATCAGGAAGAAAAGTTCAGACTAGATTAAAGTAGTGCGGTGGAACGGAGGCTAAAAAATCTTTCACCTCAGTCTGAACCCGCTGCTTTGCAGACTCGACATCAACAGCTCGAACAAGGAGGAAGAGCTTCTTGACATCAGGCTGAACCCTTAATATCTTCTCCACGAGCACTGCAGGAAGAGCTTCTTGACATGAGGCAGAACCCCGCTGAAATTGAACGCACTGCATTCCTAGGAAGAGTTCATGAAGACGTACCTTTCCCAAGGAAGCCAGTTGAACCAGTGATCAGGATGTTCTTGCCCCTAAAGTACTCCACAACGGCATCAGTGTCCAGTTCGCCGATCATCTTCCAACGCTTGTGAGCGCTGTGTGGGTGTATCCTCAAAGTTTTGAGATTTACGCCTTCTGTCTAAAGAGTACTTGTTGGGTGTTAGGTGATCATGTAGTACTTACTAGCAGCACTATGATCACTCAGAGAAACTGGCTATGCATTTATAATGAGGGAAGACGGGTGGGTTTAAAAGGGCCCAATTTGTCTATGCTTGGAACAATATTGCAGTCGCAGAACGGTGTGATATGGTAGGTAAGATGCCCAGAACGGTGTACTCTTGAACATACTATTATATAAGGTGGAGAAAAATAAAAGCCAGCAATTGACTCAGCCTTGCCCTCTCATTTCTGATTTTTATTGATATTGTTAGGAAAAATTTTCATAAATAAAAAATCGAGTAAATATTATACAAGGGCAGCAGGTGATATGGTAGGTAAGATGCCCATCAGGCATGCTCCTTACATAAACATTCATAGCAATGTATTATGTTTGTCATGTGATGCATGGTTCTCTCCGATGGATATTAAAGTTTAGCAATAAAAGCGTGAAAATAACTTCAAACGTGCTTTTAGTTTGAAGCAATTGGCTAAAACATGCTTGACACATTTGTATGATTGCATCTAGAGTCTGCACGTGATATCTACCATTCCAATCCTTTGCACAGCCTGGTTACATAGTCAGAAGTGGGCACCCAAGTTTGAGATACATTCACCACCCAAAGTTTCATGATGGTTTCATAGAGTTCCATTCGTGCGTAAGCTTTTTTATACGGCTGTGCTGATAGAATCTGTTCACATGACAATAGTGGAAAAAAATACCTTAACGTGCGGTTGACCGACCTGCGTTGGAGCAGTTGTAGACATCAATTAATTAACCTCATGGGGTCATAATTATTTAATTTCATTTTACCTGATGACCAGTTATGGTTCGTGGCCACATAAGTTAATAGGGAACCGCTGGCCTGTCGGCCTCCTTAAATGAACGCATGAACAGCTTAAATAGAATAATCACGAGAATGTATACTGAAGTCAGTTAGGTGAAACCTGATCCCATTGCGGGATCTTCTCTCTTCGTCATTAGGCCATTTACGTTACACCAATCAATATATAAAGTGTTTTCATTAAAATGTGTTTGCATAAAATGTGTTAGCATTGATGGATCACATAAATATGCTGATCAATATTAATGTTAGATACTAGGTTCACCATCATGAAAATTCTTTCTGTGTTGCTCCTCTCGTCCACAAATATAGTGCCTTCTAAGCGTATGCTAAGTCAAAATGTTTAAAAACTTTGAATCTCAATAACTAAAACATTATCTTACTAGACCCAACGTGAAATCATGTAACCTTTTTATTTAAAATAATATATTTTTATACATACTGTTGGTTAAAGTTTGAATTAGAACAAACCTAGCTAGAGGGCATTATATTTGTGGGCAATGGAAATATGTTGATGAGGATATCGCTTATTTGGATAAAATCATGCCTAAGCCAATGACTCTAGCTCTTGCATTAACTTATTGTGTGCTGGTTTTCAATGTCTGCTCAGTTTTGAGTTCGATTCACACCTTGATCACCACCATGAGTTGAATACTCATCAGATCCGCTGCCAGCATCACCATCACGAGCTGCTTGCCAATCAACCCATCGTAAGTGCTATATGTGGCATGTTCGCGCCCACATAAGTAAGAAAATGCTGTCCACTCTCTTTATTAAATCCAGCTGAAATAAAATAATCGTCATATCATATATATTCTTGACCAGTTAGGTGAGCGATAGGATCTAGCCAGTAGTCTGGGTACTTTCTCATACCATTCTTAATTAACTCTTTTACGGAGTACTTCACCGAACTCAGTTTTGGTTTCGGTTGATGTCGTGTTGTGTGCTGGTTTCTTAACTCATTTACTCACCTTATATCAGTGAAGTATGTTTCCTAGACGAACGTGCACCATTCACACAGCTCAGCCATGCCACAGACGATATGCATGCATGCGAACGCACTAGACAGTAACAAAGCATTTGCGTATGACTGGGGATTGTTCGTTTTCCTGCCAAAAATGACTAAAATTTTAGCCAGGAGGGAATATTACCATTTAAAAGTATTAAATACAGTCTAATTATAAAACTTTTTTACAAATAGGGGCTAGTTTTCGAGACGAATCTAACGAGCCTAATTAAGCTATGTTTCGCTACAGTGATGCTACAGTAACTATCTTCTAATTATGGCTTAATTACGGCATAATTACCCTCATTAGATTCGTCTCGCAAATTAGCACAGGATTCTGCAATTTGTTTTGTAATTAGACTTTGATTAGTACTCTAAATGATAATATTCCAAATGACTAAAATCTTGGCTAAAAAAACAAACAGCCCCTATACTCTAAATCCTGAGTAGCGTGCAGGCATCGTGTCCACGCAATCGAAACTAATTAATGTCCAATCATGACTGTTTCCCTACATCATGGATGCACCTTCGGGGAGAAGATATCAGGGGAAGTCACGTGTAGCATTCTAAATTTGAGATCAAGTTATTAAGCATAATCATTAATCATACATCAGATCAAGACTGCAGCCTGCCCTATCGGGGCGCATAGAACCTTATTTAATTTGCGTTGGCGAGCCGTGCGTCGTTCTGTCATGCAGCGATGGCATTGTTCGAGCTGCCGGGATTTGCTGTGTCAAGTTGGACGAGAGAAGAGGATAGGTCCTATTCCGATTAGTTGGAGAGTCACGATAATATTTGGAGGGCGTCAGCTCCTCCATATGAAACTGTCCAGCATAGGTGTGACAATCAGGGCGAAGCCAGCCACAGTAGCCGCCGGGGTCGCCACCCTTGTTCAACGGGGTCGGCGCCTCTGATGCACAGTAGTTTTAATGGATAGCTTCGCCTCTGGTGGCAATGGGTCAGATTCACGATGTGTTTATACTAAACTGCTCACAGAAAAACCCATGACCCTAAGTGAAATTAGACAGGTTAAGGTTGCTTGGCTTAGAAAGACTAATTAGAATTGCAAAAAGAACTAGGTTCTTTCAGGCGAGAAAAAAAAATTGTGGTCGATTCACCTCCTCTAGATTACACGTGATTTGAAGGCATGAGATATACTTACCACCAAATTGAGTTCTATATATAGTATGAACATAACGTGAGTGTAATCTTTACACTACAACAAATGTGGGCTTCTATGACATTTTTTTGTGACAACATACCGTTTAGTCATAAAGTATGTTGGGTTTATGACATTTTTCAGGAAACAGAGTGTTTTATGACAAAAACCATGATTTGTCATTAAATTTGGCCACAAAATTGTCATAAATCAACACAGCCCAGCCATGCCACAGACGATATGCATGCATGCGAACGCACTAGACAGTAACAAAGCATTTGCGTATGACTGGGGATTGTTCGTTTTCCTGCCAAAAATGACTAAAATTTTAGCCAGGAGGGAATATTACCATTTAAAAGTATTAAATACAGTCTAATTATAAAACTTTTTTACAAATAGGGGCTAGTTTTCGAGACGAATCTAACGAGCCTAATTAAGCTATGTTTCGCTACAGTGATGCTACAGTAACTATCTTCTAATTATGGCTTAATTACGGCATAATTACCCTCATTAGATTCGTCTCGCAAATTAGCACAGGATTCTGCAATTTGTTTTGTAATTAGACTTTGATTAGTACTCTAAATGATAATATTCCAAATGACTAAAATCTTGGCTAAAAAAACAAACAGCCCCTATACTCTAAATCCTGAGTAGCGTGCAGGCATCGTGTCCACGCAATCGAAACTAATTAATGTCCAATCATGACTGTTTCCCTACATCATGGATGCACCTTCGGGGAGAAGATATCAGGGGAAGTCACGTGTAGCATTCTAAATTTGAGATCAAGTTATTAAGCATAATCATTAATCATACATCAGATCAAGACTGCAGCCTGCCCTATCGGGGCGCATAGAACCTTATTTAATTTGCGTTGGCGAGCCGTGCGTCGTTCTGTCATGCAGCGATGGCATTGTTCGAGCTGCCGGGATTTGCTGTGTCAAGTTGGACGAGAGAAGAGGATAGGTCCTATTCCGATTAGTTGGAGAGTCACGATAATATTTGGAGGGCGTCAGCTCCTCCATATGAAACTGTCCAGCATAGGTGTGACAATCAGGGCGAAGCCAGCCACAGTAGCCGCCGGGGTCGCCACCCTTGTTCAACGGGGTCGGCGCCTCTGATGCACAGTAGTTTTAATGGATAGCTTCGCCTCTGGTGGCAATGGGTCAGATTCACGATGTGTTTATACTAAACTGCTCACAGAAAAACCCATGACCCTAAGTGAAATTAGACAGGTTAAGGTTGCTTGGCTTAGAAAGACTAATTAGAATTGCAAAAAGAACTAGGTTCTTTCAGGCGAGAAAAAAAAATTGTGGTCGATTCACCTCCTCTAGATTACACGTGATTTGAAGGCATGAGATATACTTACCACCAAATTGAGTTCTATATATAGTATGAACATAACGTGAGTGTAATCTTTACACTACAACAAATGTGGGCTTCTATGACATTTTTTTGTGACAACATACCGTTTAGTCATAAAGTATGTTGGGTTTATGACATTTTTCAGGAAACAGAGTGTTTTATGACAAAAACCATGATTTGTCATTAAATTTGGCCACAAAATTGTCATAAATCAACACACCATTATATTATGACAAATATAAATGTCATAATTGGCAAAAAAAAAAAATAAATGTCACAACAGTTATGACAAGCATGAATCGTCACTGGCAAATTTTCTTTATTTTATACCAAAATTTATGACAGATATGAATTGTCATTACGTTTCGCACTTGTCAAATACCTCTCACGCGGGACCCACATATATTTTTTATTCAAAAAATAGAAGCAAATGTAATTGATAAAATGGGAGTTTTTGGTAAATAAATTTTTTAGATCATGCACACGTGGCCCACATGTGGACCCACATATCATGTTTTAAAAAATAAAAATATTGTGAGTAATGAATTGTCTAAGTGGGACCCACATGTCATTTAACTCATGTCGATTGAGGCCCTAATTTTCTATCACATAACATGTTGCTTCATAAGTTCACATGAGATGACTTCACATCAGTATGGATAGGTAGGACTTGAATTTAGATAAATTTAGGAGCAACAATCAGGTTGATAGGAGTTTGGATGGTGAAGATATTTATTTTACAGTGGAGCTTTTTGATTTAATCCGAAAATGGAAAGGAAATAACAGCACCTCGTTCTAGGCTGTTGTCCAGTACCCAAGAAAGAGGCCTGCTCGTTGTATGGGCTTGTGTGGATGGGATATGACCCAGTGGGCTGTAAAAATGAGGACCCAACACGAGAAAAGAAAATGGGGGATCGATCGATCATACAGGGGATGAGGGGAGTTCGTCCTCAGTTCCTAACTCGTGGGCCTCGGTCCAAGCGAGGGTGAGCGAATGGGCCGCAATAGCCGAGGTCGTCAAGCGAGTAGTGGATGGGCTGGGCCCACATATCAGTTTTAACAGAAAAATGTGGAAGCGAAAAAACAAAACGAAATGTTGCATAAAAGCTTCGAACCTTAAATCTAGGGGACGCAGCTGAGATGCCTTACCAGCAGGCCGCAATAGGTTTACTGACGTTGCATCATAGTCCAACGTTATATATATCTATCTGAGCGCCCTTGGCCACCATCCCATCTCCGACCGACATATAGGACCAGCGACTACTATAAATGGCCATCTGTGTGTACTGCGCACTGTCCTGTTGATATAAGCATCTGCCGCTGACGTGTGGGCCCCACCTGTCGGCGCGGAGGGTTGGACCAGTTCATGCTGTTGTTCTTGCTACGCTGTCATTTCTGTTTTTGATTCACAATAAAAACTTCAAACGTGTATAGATTCATCATATCTTGTCCAAATGAGATGGTTTTTGTTTTCAATTTTTTATAAAATCATCATATATCACGTGGAGTCATATAATTCATGTGTTATTGAGATAAATTTCGCACTTATATATTGCTCACTAATGGTCACTATTCATTAGCTCCTTCACTTTTTTGTAACTAAAAAAGAAAAATGATTTTGGAAAATGAAATTTTGTGATCATGTAAAGATTATACATCTGTACATATGATAAATTTGGTAAAATTTTATGAAACACCTAGACCCACGGGTGTTCACTTTGCAACGAATTTGACTACAAGCTCTATATGATATCTATGAGATATGTGGATTTCAATAGACATACAAATTCAAAAGTATTAAAACATCGCAAAATAAGGAAACAAGTTGGAGTGATCATGAAACATGTTCACACCAAATTTGAGCTCATAAATCCACAAAAGTTTGGAGATAAAAATGGACAAAAAAATGAGAAATTATCTATTTCTTTGTCTTTTTTATACCTCTCAACTCGAGATGATTTTTGCACTGAGTTTTGGTCTAGAAATTTAACATTTATTCACATACATACAGTAATTATTTTATAATTTTTAAAAACTTTGGCTCCATTTTCTTATGATAAGATACTTCTCACATAGCTCAATTTTTAGTGAACATCAATGTTATGATGTTTCCAAAAAATCCCAAAACATTATATGTGATGTTAATGGAAATGACACAAGTATTCACTAAATTTTAGTCCATAAATAACGTTTTTTCTAGCTATAAAGAAGATATACTTAAAACAAAAATGATCTTTTTCATTAAAATCATCACAGGCCTGGGCTGGCTGGGCCTAGAAAACTTCAGTCCAGCCGGCCTTTAGCATCTCTTGGCCCGCTCCACGCTCTCTGATGACCGTCAGATTGGATCCGAACGATCCGCCCGCAGCCAATCTCTCCGCAACCCCGACCCTCTCGGACTGATGGTTTCCATTAGCACTAAAGTTTAGAGAAAACTAAACAAAGATAATCTAGTACTAAATAAAGTCTAATAACAAAACCTTTTTACATATAGTTACATTTTTACGAGACGAATCTAATAAGTCTAATTAATCTATATTTTGCTACAGTCATGCTACAATAACTATCGTCTAACCACGACTTACTTATCTTTATTAGATTTGTCTCGCAAATTAGAACAAGGATTCTGCATTTAGATTGTTTTCTTTATACCCTCTAAATTTTATACCTCCGTCTCCTTCCTAGATCCAGGCAGCAGCGAGAGCCTTCCCCGAGTTCGCGCCTGGCAGCTCGACTCGCTTGCGCTCCAGGGCGAGAACGCGGCGGCTG
>LAPY01001907.1:38679-57414 GCA_000970635.1 Eragrostis tef | reverse complement strand
CCTCTAAATTGCTAAATTTATTAATTAAAATAATAGCTAAGAATGTGTTTTTGGGTATTGTGATCTAACATTCAATGTAATGCAGCCAATTTCAGGGGTCACAAGGCAAAAATAACACTATGGGGGAGAACTGGCACATTATTTAAGTGAAGATGTAATTGGAAATGAGCATACAGTTGTTATAAAGGTAAGCTATTTTTTTAAAATATATTATGATGCTTCTTACTGAATAATCATAACAAATGAATTACTGAAACAGCCATATCTCTGAAGACAACTAGCGCCACAAGATTGTATATATACAGATTTAAATATACCAGAAACTTGGAAACTCATTGACAGGTATGACACGGAACTCTAGAGGAGCAGATGTTTTATAATAGAAACACGTTGTGAGACATCACAGATAAGACACGCCGATGCAGCAGATCAGGTATAAATATTAACATGTTCCTAGAAATTAATATGACTTAGTACATTTGTTGTAGAAGTAGTCACCTTTTTTAAAACTCTGACTCAATGTTTATTTGTAGGAGCTGCAACAAAATACTAAGTGGTGGTACATGTCATGCAACGGTTGCAATAAAATGTGTCCAAAAAAGGATGACAGATGCTATTGTAACAATTGCGAAGAGTATCCAAATTAAAAATGCCAACTCCTGGGTAAAAAATGATTTATGTTTTTATTTTCATTATCCAAACAGTGACATGACATGTAGAGTAAAAATCATTGTGCTATATTTATTTTTGCATAATAAGGTATTGGATTTGACTACAAATAACGGATTATAAAGCAACTACTACATGCACAAATTCTAGGGTGACAGACAGAAATGGATTGAAAGTGCTTCTCGGCGACAAAGAAATCTAGAGAAAAACATGACAAGAAACATTGTGTACAAGGAGATTCTACAAAAGAAAAGGTACAAGAAAATAGCAACACCATATCTTCAATAATACAATTGCGTGCGACTCCCGGTTGAGCAAGAGGACGCAAGGGCATAAGTGTCAATTTGCTGCTTCGTTGATCCATCCGAAGCTGTTGGGAGCGACATAAAAAAAAGTAGGGAGTAGCAATTACTACTACTTTATTTATTTGTAGATTTTTCTCTGAATACATTCCTCATATAGCAATAATATTATCGTTTCACAAATCTGAATTCTGATGCAAAATGAACATGTCAATGCAGATTCTGGGTAGAAAACATTATTCAGATCACCACACAAAGATGAGGCATTACATGTAAGTGATTCTAACGCATTCATTCGTTGCCAAATAATGAGATTAATAATAATAATAATAATAATAATGTAGTTTAAAAGTAAGCATGCGCACGATCAAAATTCATATGCACATTGCCATCCTGTTTCTAAGCAAGAACCATTCAGACTGCATCCTATTACACTAGGGTTTAATTTTCCCAAAGAAAGCACTAAACCAAATTAATTTGTCAATCGTTTTGCAGCGAGGTAACAGACCCAGAAATGAGGAATAAACGACAGTGCGTACAAGAACAGGCTCATCTCTCGCCAGAATGACAGTTCAATCCCTGGGATCATCCAAAATCAATCATGCAGATAAATGCAATATTAAATTAGTCAATACATTTTACTTTCTTTTTGAATATGTAAAAAAACTGATGTGACTTGCAGTATTCTCACTATTCCCTGTTCATTATGATACTTACAGTTATTTATCATTTGTTGAGATATAAATTAAAGGAATCATGCCCCTAGATGTGTTCATACAGTTATTTTTGAATATGGTCAACTTTCATAAACATATTTTTAAAAATAAAAATCTAGCCGCAGAAATGTGCGGTTACTAGTTACCAGTATAATTGCCTTGATGTTTGTTGTGCCAATAGGGAACTCGAGCTCCCCTTTGACCCTGATCCTAAGCAGGACGCTGACAAGGTCGTCACCTAGCTGCGTCTCACACCGAGCGATGATTTTGTCAAAGACAATGTCAAGCTGCCAGTGTACTCGCCACCACCGACGTTTCACTCCGGTGACGACGTCCACGAACCACAGCGACAGGAAGAGATCCCCGAACGAGAATCCATCAGCGATGATCTTCTGAACCACATGGATCGCCGACAGGAATTGGTCTTTTAGCTCGCGGCTGCACACCTGGACCAATGCCGTGTTTGCGGTTATCGTGTTGGCACAGGACATGAGCAGCTTTGCGAGATGGACCGGCTCGTTGCGTTGGCTAGCGGCTTCGATCTTCCTAACGCCTCATTCTGTTCGGCCAAAACTGGCCCAGAACGAGCTTGTTCCGGCCCGATTTGAAATCGGAAGAAGGCTGGATTCTCCATTTCGGTTAGATGCGGCCTGTTATGAGAAATCGGGCCTATTCCAGCCGGATCCACTGCTCTAAGGCTCAGAACCGGGCCTCGAGTCTCACGTCCTGGCTCCATTCCGGCTGGCTTGAGTGAACCAACTGGCTTTACTCATTCATCGGCTGTCACAAAAACGGGCCTGAATAAAAAACTGGGCTAACCAAAGCCTAATGAGGGACAAAGTCTCGTTATTCCTAGCGGGTGCGAGCTGAGGAGCTCCACCGCACAAAGCTTGCGTAGCGTCTGCCAATACGGGCCGTACGGTGTGACGGCGACATCGAGGTTTCCGAAGCAGAATATTTGCGAAGAGAGCAGGCTTGGTCGCGACGCGAAGATGATGTCTTTTTCATGGAGCACCTCCTTCGCTGCCGCAGATGAGGCGACCACCACAGTGTCGATCTGGCCCATCCGGAGGAACATCACCGGGCCGTATTTGTTGGCCAGGTCCCGGAGAGCATCTTGTGGATGCAATCCAAGAAAGTGGAGGAGGCTTCCGATCACCGGAAGACTCCACGGGCCTGGAGGCCACCTTTTCTTGGTGATCGGAAGGGAGATGAGATAAAGAAAGACGAGGGTGGCTATGCTTATTAGCTCCATGAGGTTGCGCCTCGTACTCTTGGTTGGGAAAGAAGAGCAAGTGTTAATTAAAGGCCTTTACAAGCGTTTCCCATGCCATGTTCTTCATTTACTGAAAAAGAGAGAGTTAATTTTTTGAAAAACTTGTACGCTACAATCCTACACGTCATTTTGTCGAATACTTTTCTTGCATGTGATTTGATGATCTTTAAAAATGTCAGGTTTGAAATTCGAAGACAGTTCTGAATGCAAATTTCCAAGCACATGGCAATAAAAACTGGGCTAACCGAACAAGGCCTAATGAGGGACAAAGTCTCTTTATTCCTAACGGGTACGAGCTGCCGCATCATTTTCGCACTGAGGAGCTCCACCGCACAAAGCTTGCGCAGCGTCCGCCAATACGGGCGTACGGTGCGAAGGCGACATCAAGGTTTCCAAAGCAGAATATCTGCGAAGAGACCAGGCTCGGCCGCAACGCGAAGATGATGTCTTTTTCATGGAGCAGCTCCTTCGCTGCCGCAGGTGAGGAGATCACGACAGTGTCGATCTGGCCCATCCGGAGGAACATCACCGGGCCAAATTTGTTGGCCAGGTCCCGGAGAGCATCTTGTGGATGCGATCCAAGAAAGTGAAGGATGGAGGCTTCCGATCACCGGGAGATTCCACGGGCCTGGAGGCCGCCTTTTCTTGGTGCTTAGTCTCGACTTGGAGATCAGCATGGTCACGAGAATTGGAAGGGAGATGAGAGAAACAAAGACGAGGGTGGTTGTGCTTATTAGCTCCATGAGGTTGCGCCTCGTACTCTTGGTTGGGAAAGAAGAGCAAGTGTTAATGGACTTTACAAGCGCTTCCCATGCCATGTTCTTCATTTGCTGAAAAAAGAGAGTTAATTTTCTGAGAAACTTGCACACTACAATACTACATGTCATTTTGTCGAATATTTTTCTTGCATGTGGTATGATGGTGGTTTGAAATTCGAAGACCGTTCTGAATGCAAATTTCCAAGCACATGTTATGACCTTGCAGGTTACCTGCCATGCAAATTTGTTGTGTTCCCTGGGAATTGGACTCATTGCGGTCCAAACACGTGGTATGACCTCAGCAAGCTACACGCCATGCCAATCCCAGTACAGCCAGGCTGAGTCCATCATAGTTTCTACTAGCTAAAACTCCGCGCACTGTTGTGGGTACCAAGAGAATTCTTAAACATTCAAATTATTACTTGTGCATAAAGTGAGCAATATACACGGTAAGTTTTTCTCAGAAGGGCAACTTTAATATGACAATGTTTTCAAATTTAGCGCACATAAAATTGGTAATGTGGCCAGAATGAGTGTTGAGGCTGTCGCAGTTAATTAGTAGGTGCCTTCGACGCCATCATCCGCTTGCGCCTTGCCGTCGCCGGTGGCCATACTGTTCATGGCCGTGATGACGCCCTTCGTGCTATCCTCATGGCCTGGACCTTGTCAGAACTTGCTGCGGAGTTTATCAACCAATATTGGCAGCATTTTGTTCTAGATCTCATCTTTCAAATCCTCCACAATGAACGCTTTGACGGCGCCGCCGTCTTCCAACACGCCTTGACATTGTCGCTGTCGTTGTCCACTGGTGCCCGGATGTTGACATTGTCTACTCTAGATCCGTAGTTGCTATCTTGGAGATTAATTCCAGAACGTGGAAGGGGTTGCGAGAATGAAGATTTTTTGCCACAAGAAGCGTGGTAGGGGCTTGTGTTAGTAAGTGGAGAAGATTAGAGCTAGTGGTTAGAACAGACGACATGTCTCCCGACTCAAAGCCAAGGAGGCCGATTGTCAGACTGAACTTGTCTGTAAATTTACTTCCGAATGCAAAAATTTAAGATTGGAGGTACTGGTGTCTCTCTAGCAGATATAAATGTCATTGTGAAGAACCACTGTGCTAATGAAACCACACGGGAAGGTAAGAAGTATACTTTTGTGGCATATATTGCGCAGTTTCGTTAGTTTTGTTTTATTATGCTGCGAAGAAGTTAGTTCTGTTTTATTATGCTGCAAAGAAGTTAGTTCTGTTTTATTACGCTGCAAAAAATGGGTACAGTAGATTACGAGGAATTTGTTTGGTTACTGAAAAACAGCATGCAAAATAATGAAGTATACGGTGCTGAAATTTCATATCCCTCAAGACTAAGAGAATCGGTGAAGTGTGATATGTTTTTGTGTGATTAGCTAAGTTTCCGGATCAAAATGTCAACAACATGGGCTTAGGAGAGAATGCCAATATGTTGCATCTCATGAAAAAATGACAACTTTTGCTGACAATATCTTATTTCTGCATGAGAGTAACTAAATATATCGCTACTTTTTTATTACTTTATTTGTTCCATTTTTGTTATCTCCAAATTTAATGCTGTTATGTTTGAAACTATTTCTGTTTCACTCTTGTTTGCATCAAATGGCTGTCATTTGGAAAAAAATTTGTTTCCTTGTATTTCACTTGCAAATGGTGACAAATTGAATAGATTTCAGAATATCATTTGTGTTATGTATGCTTATATTTTTCGTATCTAACTGTCCTGAGATATTTGTTCAGTGACTCAGATATGTTTTCTTCCTATACAGGACTCAGTTTTAAGGTTCAGGAGACAGTTCAAGCATTGAATGAGATGTACGATGCTAAAAACTGGCAAGTGGAGCCACGACTTCCCGTCTTCAACCCATCTTCCAACGTAGAGCCCCAAAGTTGCATCCTATCCTGCACTACACAACAGATGAATGACTTGTTTTTTTGTGTTCCAGGTAATTTCCAACACAGCTAATTAGTTTCAGAAAGAATATTCCATTGAAAATGTAATACTCGTTTATAATAGTTTTAGCCGTTTGATTTCATATTCCTTCTTAAACATATACATGTTGGCAATTAAGTGAATTGATGTATGTCGTTTCTTTCTGAGTATTGAGGCCTAATCCTCTCTTCCCAAATCCATAGACAGGTATAAATAACAAGACTACATAATTTTGAGAGTTTATTCTTTGAGACATACAATATCATTTAACAATGAAACAAGTCAAAACATCCTGTACAACTTTTTCATGGTTTGAACTTTTCCTTTGATTTTTCCCCAGTTTTATTAACAAACGACTCAATATATTTGGTGACAAGCTTGTTGTATAATCATTTAACACGTTTATGACTTTTAACGGCAACAATGGATTCATTTCGTTACCGTAAACTTGTAAGTAACTTAAGTGTGTACTAATTAAATTAGGATAATTTTGTATCTTGTTAAAAGTCTTGTGTGATGTGTGAGGATCAGGGTCAGTTATTGTTCTTGTTAGCATTGGTTGTAATTTAGTGACTCTAAATAAATTGTACCACAGTCTCATAGAAACTTGCCTAAATTGCCTCCAAAATAATAATATGGCGTTTGAAACCTGGGACATCGAATGATACTTTGTTATGAGGTTTCCTTATGTGAACATAGAATGAATGAGCATGAAGCTAAATTATTCAAATAATTAGTTTGACCTAGCCATGTCGGAGCCCTCACCGAGATAGTTAAAATGAAGTTTTGATTCACTCAATTTGAAATTCAGGAGGAATAATTATGCCAATCAGATCGATCTAAGGGAAATGCTGAAATTACTTTGTTGGCCAGGCAGCCAGCCTGACTCTATCTCTAATTGGCCCGAGGAGCTTCCTCCGGTGGGGTACATACATTCCAAAACATCAAGCCAAGTGCCAATATAGTGGATGAAAAACCAACATTCTACAAGGTGGGCTTTTGAGCCTAAAATTTATGGTTACTCCACTTCTGCCGCCCCCAGAGATCTACCGACCTAAGAACCGACACCAGGAGGCAATCTAGGGCATCGACGCGGAAAGGAGGGACCATCCAAGACAATGGATGGCCGGCCGGCCTCGCCCTAGGCCGGTCAGCCTAACTTAACGCGCAAACTACTCCACCGACTTCTCACTTTATGTGCAAAGCCACTCTACCTCATTTGGGGACTATAAATAGGAGGTAGCTACCATGGTTCAAGACACACAAGAAGAAGAGCTCCATTCCAAAGGTGAAGCGCTGCCTCCATAGTGCTAAGGAAATAGGGAGAGAGCGAGAGTAGTGCGGGGAAGTGCCGGGCTTGTTGGCTTTCTTCTCCACCTTGTACCTCGACGGAGTCATGCCTTTTTAAGTAAGTCTTCATGATACTTCTATGGTAATTAAGTTTCCTTTTTGAGTAGGCTATATCGTTTACTTGCTTACGGGATCATTGTTCTGTTTAGAGTACCTTAGTCTCTTATAGTTGTGGATCTGAGATTAAGATAATAATCGAAGTGTAGACGTAGTGTCTAGACTAAAGATTACTTTTGTTTGCCGCATGCTCACGGATTGTAGAGGTAGGTGGTATGTATTGATAGCCCTAGTCACGCTCGGTAGCCCTCCACGTTTGGGACGTTGTAGAGCGGTGGACCGGAGTCCACTAGCAGACCTGGGGTAAGCCGGTGCCCGAAGTAATTAAGTAAGTAAATAACTGAAACCTATCTTACATTAGGAATCTTATCTATAGGAATCCTCTCTAACCAAGCCTTTCATTTGATCTTGTTGTTTTTGGACGATCCTGTTAGGAGATAAATACACACACTCCCTATGAATTTTCTCTACCTTGGAATTCTCCTAGGTGAAGTGCTAGACTGGTAACTCCGTGCGCTTGCTAATTAATCTGTTATCATTAAGAAATACCAATAGTGAGCCGGTGTGAAACTGCCACATTGGGTGGCCGGCTAGTCTGGTCACCTTGGCCAGTCGACCTACCTTGCTTGGCGCCGATTGCACTCCACCAACCTCTCATCAGAGTTGGAGAAGGAGATGAAGTGTCACCCGATGTGGCAGTTTCCTAACACTAACCTCAATACCTAACACTAACCTCGTCGTATCCAAAGTTGGGGAAAGCCCTCGCTGGAGTCAGAGAAGGAGAAGCAGAGGAGGAGTCACGGCTGCAAAAAATTCAGGTGCCAGAGCTCTCTCAAATACCCAGAAAGAGTTTATCAACCCCCCATTGTTATCAATAAAATTTATAATATTCGTAAGATGCTATCAGAGCAAAGGTTAGGGTTAGGGATAGTCGAAATCCCTGCCCACGATCCATCTTGTCAAGTCTCCAATGCTTACTTTTTTCCAGCCACCGTTTTTCATCCGCTGCCTATCGCCGCCGTCGTGACTCCACCGGTGGGTTGCCGTTGTCCTCATCACTTTTTTTTTGCAATGGATTCCTCGTCGCTGTTTTTTTTTTGCGATGGAGTCCTCGTTGCTGATTGGTGGTCGCTGTGGCTCTGCTAGCTATTGTTGCGCCACCAAGCCCTTAGGCTGGTGGAGACTTTCATTTCATACTTTTTAAACATGACACATCAACTTTGTAATTATATTTGTAAAGTAAAACTACATCTTTCAGTGCACACTATTCCATTTCACAGTCTTATAGGATAGTCTGAACATTAAATGACTGCATATGATTGGATCAAATTGTGGAGAATGGAAGAAAATGATGAGGATTTCACAAGCTCCTCACAATCTACGACAAAAGTTGTTGATCCTAGTGTGCAATCTGAAAGCATATCTGTTGCATACAAAGGTCCGCTAACGCGCGCATGTGCACGGGAACTTCAAACCAGGTTTAATCTATTCCTTAGTACTTTGAATTATGAAATAAATAAGAACTGCCTAATGGATGTGCGTTGCTTGTGCTCAATTATGAAGGTTCAACATCGTTGGAAGATGAAGAACGAGTTGCTGGTTCGAATCTGTGCTTAACTGCAGATGTACATGATGATGGAATCATGAGGGAGGCCGGTTTCAGATGTCAAGATGAAGATTTTAGAGTCAACCTTCCACGTGGGGAGACCTACTTTTCGTGTTCTACACAGACTCAAAGTGATCCAGTTACGGAATTACAAGATATGGACGTCACAAGTCGATTCGGACTCATCTCGGTGCAGCATGACATACATGGACGAAAAATACCATAACTCTGTCGTACGGAGCCGGTTTGGGCTAAGTAAATACTCGTTGGAAAGTTTATTCCATAAAATTTCCAACGAGCTTGACCCCACTGTCAGATTTGATGTGAGCTATTCGCAGTAATCGAAACAAATAGTCAGTTGTAACACATATTTTCTGTTTTCTTTGTAATCGAGTCCAAGTGGGTCCCACTGGTAGTATGGGTCATATAAACTCATGTACACGACCTGAAGAGGTCAGACCACGTTTATTCTATAGAAAAACTCACAGCTTATTGCTCTTGTTCTCATCTAGGGTTTAGCCTCTTGCAAACCACAAACTAGATAGAGATCGGAATTGGGAGTTTCTGCCACAGATCGTTTTTGCTTTTCTGCTGGGAACTAAGGGTTCGATACTATCCACGTGTGGTGTTGTGGATTCGTGTACAGAGCGTGTGGTTGGGTGAATTTCAAAGAGGTGCAGGTCCTTGCATTTGCACGGGTGATCACCTATGATTCGTCAGATTATGGGTTATCGCTAATCCTACATCGAGAAGATCGGTCACTCCGCATCTGAAAAGATGCTCAATGCACTTTTATTTCACTTCTATTGTTTAGGAAAGAGTGTCGGGAGCTTTTCATTAGGATGAAAAGAATAACTTCTCTTTTTTCTTAAAATTATTGCCATGTCATCTTTTTAGCTGATATGACACCTTAACAAATGCCAATGAAAGAACCATCGAGACGCCTTATCTTCGTGGCTCTATTGACTCTGCTGTCGCAGCCATCTTCATGGTGCACGCCGCTTCTGTCCGTCAGCTGCCCCTGCTTGCCTCAAGCCTGCTTGCTCCTGTGCGCTTGCTGGTTCTGAGGCAGAGAGGATCTGTTTGCTGCTACACGGTGAATGCGGTAACTATTTGTTAGCAGATGAAGTTTTTATTTTCTCCAACATGGAAAATTAAGGGGGACTGACATACGTTAGTCAGCTAAAAATCAATTTGGTTTCAGTCGATTTTTCTAACAAATCATATGGTGCCACGTGTAAAACTGACTTTTTGTTGAAAATTGGAAAATCTGAACGATTTGAGTGTTTTCAATTTTAATTTCAGTCAGATTAAGTGGAAAAGCTGAAGATTGACTGAAAATTGCACCCATTTCAGTCACATTTTGCATGAGAAAAACAACACTGAACAAAGAAAAAAAAGAATGAAGTACTAAAATGACTAAGAAGGACCAAACTAAACTACAGGCGGAATGAGAATTAGACCCAACGCGTCTACAGGCTGTTGGATGGCAAAAATCGACTGAAAGAGAAATCGTTTTTAGCTAAGCAATGTTTAGAAGTACCGAAATAAAGACCTTTTCTTCTATTTGCAAAAAAGAAGAATATCAAGACTTCTACAATGTGAAGTAATGCTCAGTCCTTTTCTTTTCCTTCTAAAGGACATAGTTTATTTAACTATAACCTCTAGTCGAAAAGATGGACATGTAAGAAAAGTGAAAAAAGACCACACTTTGCTTTTGTTCCGAAAACATAATTACTCAGGATATATATTTATTACAAGGTCGTACTTCAAAATGGTTATCCATAATATTGGGAAAGTATCAAATTTGGGTGAAAGAAAAAGCAAGAAATCCGCTATACCTTTTTGATATGAACCAAATAATAGAATCTGATCAAATTAGTAATACCACGATAATTAAATTGTCTTAGGCTGACATTTTGGTTCCCTTGTTGGTTTTATTTACATGCTTAATTAGGTTCTGAAAATTGTAAAACGTTATTTGGTCAAAAATCATAATATTTTCTTCAACTGCTCAATTGATTGAATGGCCTGTAGATTCGTTTCCCAGTGTGAGATAAATGGTACTCATTTTTTTCAAAGAGATATCTCCGACATGGACATGTCAACTTATCTGCAAGCTCTAATTCTGAGGGAACTACTTGTCAAACTAAGGCTTTAGATTCGTGCGCAAGTCGAAGGGGTCTTCCGATCTCTCTCCCAAAAACAGAGCGAAGAAGTAAATTGTATTTAATTTCTTGGAGTTGAAGATATATTCCACATATTTTCTGGGCGTTTTATAGTGGTCAAACACATTTGTTGACGAACTTGCAGTGGCAGTGGTAGGTCTTCTAGTGGGAGAGGAATGGATAGCGACATTGAACATAAATGTCCTCTGTGCTGTGTGGAAAGAGAAGAAATGACAAACGGAATTCTTTTGGGGTCACAGACTTTATGATGACAGTAATCGGTGTAATCGATCTGCACGTGATTGACTGAAGAATTAGAAGGATTTTACCCAATTCCCGTACCGCCCGTAGCGCCCAGCACGAGAAGCAGTCTCCTCTCTCCTACGTACGTCCTTTTCTCCACTCCCAAATACGCAGTACAAGCATACATATCTCTGTCCAGATGACGAGTTGCCATTGCTGCGCCGGTCTATATATAGGATATAGCGCCCTGCATTCGCCTGCCTAAACAGAAGTACCCAACTAAGCCAACTTCCTGGAGCGCCCAGCACGAGAAGCAGTCTCCTCTCTCCTACGTACGTCCTTTTCTCCACTCCCAAATACGCAGTACAAGCATACATATCTCTGTCCAGATGACGAGTTGCCATTACTGCGCCGGTCTATATATAGGATATAGCGCCCTGCATTCGCCTGCCTAATAAACAGAAGTACCCAACTAAGCCAACTTCTCGGCTTCGGCATTGTCATCTTGTTCATTTAACGCTGCACGCAGACCTGGCACGGTCTGCCTGTCGCATTGCGAGGTGTGCGCCGGCATGGAGCTCCTCCACTGCTCGCTGCTGGTACCGTGGCGGTGGTGCCCTCAGGTGAAAGGTGATTCTTCGCTTCTCTTGCCTACACATAATTGATCACAGCGTATGGTTGAATTAAAAAAACAACCATTTGTTGGCGATGCCCGGGCTCCAACAATGCTGGCAACATTTTTGAGTTGCCTACCAATCAGCCAAATACAGGCACCTAACTTTTTATTTGGAGGTGCCTGCATGCCTGTGCTCACTCATCACTAACCCATGCCTTTTGCTTTCTGCCAAATCAATCAGGTCCATGTCGTATCCACGGCACAGCGGTAGCGTGGCCCCGATATAAGCGACATAGAGACGGGTGGAGGGCGCAGGCCAGCAACGTATCCAGTGGCCATGGTATCGGCTTCCTTCTCCTCCCTTCCTTGTCTGGCCACCGTCTTTCTTGTATCATGCACCTGTCGTTTCAGCGTTTCTGTTGTTACTTTTCAGTTTTCACCAAAACAAATCGTTTTTCTATATATGGAAGGCATAATAGTCAAATTTGTCCTTCAACTCGCCCAAAGCTTAAATTTATCCATCAATTATCAAAAGGTTCAATTTGGTCCCTGAACTTTGGTTACCCGGTTCAAACCCTTGAGGGACGATATTGAACCTACTAGCCAAAGCTTAGGGACCTAATTGGACTTTTTGATAATTGAGAGACTAATTTGATCTATGAGCCAAAAGTATCAGTTAGACTTTTTTTGAATAAAACTAAATTGGACATCCTCGAGAAAGCTAAAATAGATGCATTAATCCAAAATTGGTCTCTTTTCTTTTTATTTTTTTTAAAATGATCCAAGTATATTGTATTTAATTGGTCGTGCGACGTGGGGCATGATTTTTTTGTTTGATAAAAATAGTCAAGTCCAGAATCTAATATGAATATATTTCTCGTTTCATTGCTAAGATGTTGTGAATTAACAATTAGTCTGCTTTACTCTTGTACCCTGACTAATAGGATTACTATTAGTCCTCTTTTTGGTTTAAAATTAATCCTTTATGAGTCCATCCTGTTTGGGTCCTTTATGAATTATAATTAGTCAACTAAAAATTAGTCTCTTAGATCGAAACAGGTTTGTAATATGACCATTCAAAAGAACCACGGCAAAATAGTCAATGTCGTCCCTAAACTTTGGTTACCTGATTCAAACCAGCCCCTCAGGGACAAAATTGAACCTACTAGCAAGATCAAGGAGTAAATTGAAACTTTTAAAATTTGAGTGACAAATTTGAGCTTTGAGCAATAATTGAGGGATGAAGTTGACTATTATGCCTATATGGAAAATAGAAGAGACAAAGCTAGGCCTCAGCTATTTACTTTTGGTAGTAGAACAGTATGCTTCCCCTCTGGCTATCGTTTGTTGTGCTCGGCTTTTATTTACAGCTGCCATGTAAAACCCCTACGGAATGTTATCTGGCTGGCAGTTATTGGGTAGTACATGTACATTAGTTCTATTATTAGTAACTAGCACCTAAGTAATTTACCAGCATCGCCCCAACCTACCACGTCAACCCACCGCACACAAGTTGATGTGAGTCGCAACTGAGTATCTCCCCTAGCTCATGCGCGGCATTGCCAACCCGTGCAACACCGCCGACTCTCTTGCAGCACTTCGATCCAAGCCTTCCTCGATGCTCAGTAAAGTTGGACAAGATTAGGTGCCACCGCGCCTTGAGGTGTTATTGTGCTCTCAACAGCAACAGCACTTCAATCGATGAATGGGTGTCATCATCTAGCATCTTGTAAAGTTTGAGGTACAATGGATACTTGTACACTCTTTCTTAATATAATGAATAATGATACACAGCTCTCAGCGTGTTCGAGAAAAAAAAAAGAAAACGAATACCTGTGCAAAGAGAAACAGAAACATGAAATTGGCTTCTGAATAGTTTGGTTGAAACTGTTCATCTTAGACCTGCAACATGCTACAGTTCATATCCTGATTTCTTCCTGTTCAAATACCCCTTCCATATAAGATTTTGCAACATCATAGATGATGGAATGCACTATCCATTTATACTTTGATTATATTTATTTGTACATCCGTTGCGGTGGCGCCACCGATGTTTGGAGCAAGGTAGCACTGGAAGTGCTATCTCCGTAAAATTAATCAGTTCTGCTGCGGCCCGCACCCGTCGTTATTCTCCATTTTTACATATATTACCCACATACTAATAGCAGAGCTAGAATTAACTGATATAGCCCGTTGGATCAGATGGCTAATTCACGAGTATTATACTAACTCTATTTTGTGCCGTAAAAGTCCTCTCGATGTTTTATATCATTGTGAACATAATCATTTTTTTCTGATTAACCGTATTTTCATATAAGTTAAGGTCACGGTGTCACAAATAGAATATATATTCCAGTCTGAACAAGAATATACTGTGTTCCTGTATATCCTATAGAGATGTTGTCTGCAATTCGCAATCGTGTTTGTGTTTACTATCTTTATACGTCCTAAAGGCCAAATTAATTTCCACTGTACCAGAACTGTAAAGAATTTCACTATTAGTGCTGAATAATTTCACGGGCTTCTATAGTTGAGTGGAAAATTGATTCTTGATGTATGAGTGGTATTGTCGATGCAGCTCTAAATATCATCATACTATTTGTCTTCTGATTACAAATCCACAGTGAGTCTTACCCAATCCCAAGGTTCCTATGCATGCATGGTTACTAATGTTTATGGAATTTGTTCTCTATGTACTCCAAGCTCTTTTTCGCCGAATAACCAGCCAGTGGATGAACTTGGTTTCAATAAAATGATTAAGTATTCGATTATGGCTTTTAGATGTGGCGGCGCTTGCAACTTTCTATTCAAGATCAGGTATTCAGGATCAGATGGGACAGAGGAGATTACGTTTAGCAAGATCACGTGGTGATAAAAGAGAGAATATGACACGGCTCATCATTATAAGAACAGAGGAAAGAACTCGCGGATGCTGTAGAACGAGTAATTTATGTTCGTCAGAGTTATTCTACCAATAGCTCTACTATTAATCCTTCAAAAAAAAGCTTTACTATTAATTTTGACAAAAAAAATATTTGTGCGAAATAAGTGAAAATTTACAAGGAACCCTGGACCTGAAACGTGTTAGCTGCTATAATGGACATGAGGCGGTATAGTACGCTTTCACGAAGTTCATCTATTCTTAAATGTGTACTACGTACTAGAAATGTAGAAAAAAGAAATGTCAAATTTGAAGGGAACTAACAAAAAATTATATGCAGCATCGGCAGGGCTTCAAGGAAAATTCATCCAAAATTGGAATGAAAATGCAACATGGCTTGGCAAAGAACGTGATCTTGATGAGTACCATTTGGTCTCGGAGGTTAATTCTTTGTTACAAATTATCACATTTGTCAATGATCTTTACACTGTTTTATGAAGCACAATGTTTCAGGCAACGATAGTTTCTGATATTATAGTGTTGCTCACAATGTCCATCAGGCTGAAGGGACAGTCCAACCACTAATTGATCAGGTGAGGGCTATGCTGAGATCAATAAACGAAGGCGAGATCAACGCCTCGGCGTATGATACAGCATGGGTTGCGTTGGTGCCGAAGCTGGATGGCGGTGAGGGCCCCCAATTCCCAGCCACCGTGCGTTGGATCGTCAATAACCAGTTACCTGACGGTTCCTGGGGTGACTCGGCCTTGTTCTCTGCCTACGACCGTATGACCAACACCCTTGCATGTGTCGTTGCACTTACAAAATGGTCCCTTGAGCCTGAAAAATGCAAGACAGGTACTGTAAAATTACTGGTACGCATTCATTCTGAATGGTCCCTTAAGATGAATGCCATCTTTCCTTTCTGAATGTGATGTTTTGTTTGGGCGCATTTTTACTACTAGGACTCTCTTTTCTCCACGAAAACATGTGGAGGTTAGCAGAGGAAGATCAGGAATCAATGCCCATCGGCTTCGAAATCGCATTCCCGTCTCTCCTTCAGACAGCTAGGAGTCTGGGCATTGACTTCCCATATGATCATCCAGCTTTGCAGAGCATATACGCTAACAGAGATATCAAGCTTAAAAGGTACATAATTCTCTCGCTGGCTGGAAAATTACACATGGTTTATTTTCTGAACATTTTGCATTCCGTGTTTTAGGATCCCAAAGGATATGATGCATAGAGTTCCTACATCAATTCTGCATAGCCTTGAAGGAATGCCTGAGCTGGACTGGGGAAAGCTTCTAAAGCTTCAATCAAGTAATGGTTCGTTCTTGTATTCGCCTTCAGCTACAGCATACGCACTTATGCAAACTGGTGACAACAAGTGCTTCAACTATATTGATCGAATAGTCAAAAAATTTGACGGGGGAGGTAAGTATATGTGACTCTTTATGTACCACAGATCACACAGATTGGAGTGCCCTAAATTGTTTTTCACCACATTTCAGTCCCCAATGTATATCCTGTTGATCTTTTCGAACACATTTGGGTCGTCGATAGATTAGAGCGTCTCGGTATTTCCCAATACTTCCAAGAAGAGATTAAGCAGTGCATGGACTATGTGAACAGGTTTTTTTTGCTGCAATCTTGTGTTGGAACTATAGTTTTCGTTTTAAGAAATATCACTCAGATATTTAGCTGTAACAAGCATGGAATTTCTTGGATTATATTCTGTTTCTCTTTAGGCACTGGACTGAAGAAGGGATTTGCTGGGCTAGGAACTCCAATGTACAGGATGTAGATGACACGGCTATGGCTTTCCGATTGCTACGGCTGCATGGATATAATGTCTCACCAAGTACGAAACCCCTTTCCTTAAAAAAATAAATATTTCTCCCATAAGTTGAGATCAAACCTAAATTTGTGCAGACTCATAACATATATACCAGTTTATGGATGACCAATAAAATAAGGTATCTTATGAGAACCAGGTTCGTGTGAGAACTATAAGAACTCCAATCTGAACCACATGATTTTGATCTAAGGGGAAAGGTGGGAGGGGCAATTTGCAAAAGTATGATAAGTGGGCGGTGATTTTGCAAATTCCCCCTCCCACCTGAATTCATGCGCCCCATTGGATCAAGATCATGTGGCTCAGATTGAAGTTCTTATAGTTCTCATATGAACTTGGTTCTCATATGATACGCTGCCATAAAATAAAGAGTTATCATATAACGTTTCAAGTAATATAAAAAGAAAACTTCACATATGTCTTTGTCCTTGTAGATGTGTTTAAGAATTTCGAGAAGAATGGGGAGTTCTTTTGTTTTGTCGGTCAATCAACTCAAGCCGTCACAGGGATGTATAACCTCAATAGAGCTTCTCAGATAAGTTTTCAAGGCGAGGATATTCTGCAACATGCTAGTGCTTTCTCATATGAGTTTCTAAGACAAAGAGAAGCTCGTGGCATGCTCCGCGACAAATGGATTATTGCTAAGGATCTAGCTGGCGAGGTAAATAAACTCTAGCATTTAATAATCACAGATTGATTGCGAAATGCAATGTAAATGTATTATTTCAAGTTAGATGCTGCACTTTTTTCTTTGGTCAGGATATACCGTGTTATCTATATTTGATGTTTATGTAATACATGGCATACGAGAACATCCCAAACAAATGCACATCGTGAGACAACACACTAGTGTTGGGTTAGTCTTATACCGGATATTGATGATGGGGAATGACTTAAAAAGTGGAAGGGTCCTCACATTTCATACTAGCTTTTGTGGGTAGCAAACCCATTATAGACTGAGCTGGATAGGTGCATATGCAAAGAAGTGGTATCAAAGCATTAGATCTGAAACTTGAAGTATCTCTTGGGCCTGACACCTATTTCGTGCCATTAGATTGGGTCAGCCGGGCCACATTATTGTTATGCTGTCATAGCCGGTGTGAAGGAGATCGATATTAATGATGGGAGAACACAATTTAAATGTGAAGGAAAGATCACTTATTAGGCTAGTCTTTTAGGTTTAGATAGCCCCAATATGGGCTTGCGGGTATAGCAAACTGGACCAGATTGCTAAACACTCTTGCAACTAGGATTAATGTGCGAATCAATAAATGTTTATGTGTAATCACAAGTTTTCTTTTGCATTAGGCATAGTGGATCTGTTCACCAATGTACGGATAAATTGGTATCATCGGCGAAGACTCTAAATACAATTTCAAATAATGGGTAAAACTGTAACAACGCCAATTTCTTTTATTCCAAGGTGTAAATAGAATATGTGCTAGTCTTTTTTTATTATAATTAATTTGATGCGCGTATGTGTTGGCTAGTTCAAACAAGAATGTTCTTGCAAACACATTGTGTGGCTGCAACTTGAATGATTAGTGTCCTATTATGACACTGTTCCTTTCAAACTTTCGAGCTTGTTATATTGTTTAGCCTTTACATATGACAACAAAGATATTGGCACTTATCAATAGGTCCAGTATACGCTTGACTTTCCCTTCTATGCAAGCTTGCCACGTGTAGAGGCAAGAACCTATCTCGATCAATATGGTGGCAACGACGATGTCTGGATCGGGAAGACTCTTTACAGGTAATGTTCCAACTTTGTGCTTGAGAAAACAAAAACCTGGTCACAAAGATCATGATATATACTATTTATTGAAATTAACTGGAATGTATACTTATAAATTTATACTGGAGTTTGTATTTTTGCAGGATGCCTCTTGTGAATAACGATGTATATCTTGTCTTGGCAAGAAATGACTTCAACCGTTGCCAAGTTCTGCATCAACTTGAGTATCGCAGTCTTCAAATGTATATACTATTAATTCAGTTCTAATTTTCTTGGAGTATAATTTTTCAAGAGTAACTTTTGCTGCTGTATATATTCAGGTGGTCTATTGAGAATAGCCTTGAAAGTTTTGAAGTGACCTCGGAAGACGTATTGAGATCTTATTTTCTAGCCGCCGCTTGCATTTTTGAACCAAACCGTGCTGCTGAACGGTTTGCATGGTGTAGAGCGGCATTGATTGCGAACACAGTGTCCGTACATCTTCGTAAAAATCTAGAGGATAAGGAAAGGCTATTGTGTTTTGCACGTTGCCTCTA
>LAPY01001907.1:6485-22047 GCA_000970635.1 Eragrostis tef | reverse complement strand
GCGGGGGGGTGTGAGTTCTTCTTTCTTGTGTCCAGTCTTGAACACCGCTGCGACGGTTAGTTCAGACTGCGGGGGGGTGTTGGAGTGTGTTTGGCCCATACAGAGGCCCATGTGTGTTGGATATATATACCCACCCATCTAGGGTTGGAGGAATCAATTCGGCTAGTTCAATCCCGACTCTAACAGTGACGTCACAGTGCACGAAGCTGGAGGCCTCCGGGCCGAGCTCGGCGCAGAGGCTTGCTCCGAGCTCGTCCTGGATGTCGGCGATGACGACGCGGGCTCCATGCTTCACGAACAGCCGTGCGGTGCACGCGCCGATGCCGCTCGCGCCACCAGTGATTATTGCCATCTTGCCATCCAGCCTATACAACCACACGCCCATGATGAATTGGCCAAGGTAAATGTGTTAAACCTGGTAGCAACATGGTTAAATATATAGGAAATAACTTTTCATACCTCCTTGCAGCGGCAGAGTTGCCTGCCATGGTTTATACTACTTGGATGTTATAATGCTCTGCTCAAGATGTGCTTTTCTAAGTGGCTGTCAGCTCCTATTTATAGCATAGTAGCCACTCGCTTGCTTCCTGAATTACAGTATTTTCAGTTGCAGTTTAATTAGTATGGAGCACGCGTGGAGCATGTATGCAGCCCCTGTCCAATCTTTTCTTCCCTCAAAGCTCAACAGGGATAAGTTCCAGCTGAGAACACTATAGAATCGTTCAGTATATTCGAATAAGAAACAAGAAGACACCATAGGTCAAAAACATGTTTGGAAAAAAATGCCAAAGTGATTTTTCATGCTCCGATCTCACTATTATTTGCATGTCCATATCACAGCAGTCGTATATACATGACTTTTCTCAACTTCTATTCTGCTGGATTCAAACTGACTAGTCTTGTACACGTGACTTCAACTGCAGTGCTGACAGTTGATATGTGTTCAAGCATTGACAAATGCCCATGTATTCGCCCATGACATCTTGATAGTTGCGTTAAGGTACATAGAAAATAAGTAAGATGGCTCAAGATTTAGTTAGCCCTGTACGACTTTTCCTTCGCTGCCGGTGTGCACGTAGGGCACTATCCCGGAGTAGGTGAGGCTTGTTTCTAAGACTTTAAACTAGGTTGGATCTATGAAAAAGGATGGCACTTCGTCGTACTAACTGTATCCATATTCATCCTCCACACTCTCCACTCCAACGATTCTTTGTTTATCAGGAACAAGGATGTGACACCCCAGGTGTCTCTACTCATTTTGTACAATGCTAGGACACCAGGTTCAGTTAATCATGTGAAAAGTTAAATTTTTACATCCAGGAATTTATTAAAATGTTTGAATAGAATCCAAATTTAAGTCAAATTTCAAAAAGGAAGTTCAAAAACATGAACAGAATAATGTGTAACAAAAATAGTATGATAAATAAAATGATGGAATAAAAATCTAGTAAAAATTTCAGAAGTATTTGACTTTGGGAGTGCTTCAAATAAATTAACCAAATTTCAAATTTAAACACCTTTGAGTAAATTTCGAATTCAAATTTGAAAGCTTCTAGAAGACTTTCCAGCAGATCTGTCCTCTCCAGGTGTCAATCTTCAACCATGCAAAAATTGGGAATTTTTGGAAGCCCTTTACCTCTTCAAAATGGTTTTACAAGACATGGAGTTAATTCTGCAGATAAAAGAAAAACTGGCGGGACCCAACAGTCAGCCTCACCTTTCTTTCTCTCTTCCTCCCTCGGCTTCCTCAGCAAACTGCATGGCAGCCACGCACACCAGCGCCGCTCCAGCCCGACCCCACTCGCGCCGAGCAACAAAACTGCGCCCCGGTCTCTCCTCTCTCTCCCTTCCTCGCACACTTCGCCATTTCCTCGTTCACTCCGTTCTCCAACTCAGCCACGCCGTCGCCATGGACGCCGGAGGTTGAAACTCGCCGCGCCGCCGCGTCCGTCCACCACAGCTCAAGTTCGACCACGCAAAAGCTTCGCTGTGACGTCCTCTTTGAATCCCCGGAGCACCTCTTCGTCGCCGTCGCCTCGTTTGTTGGGAATCACATCATCTTCCTCGTCAACCTTTCGCCGCCCGACGTCGACTCCTCCGCCAAATTCGTCCTCAACGGTGAACCATTCGTCGATTCCTCTCGCTGGCTTGTTCCCCTCCATCTAGCGCACATCCTCACCAAGTTTGGTGTTGTTTCGTGCAGCGTAGAGCTCGTCGTCGTCCAGCCACCGTTCGCCGTGAACTCGCCGTCGCCTCAGATCCGCCTCCACAGCTCAATCCCTCTCCGGTGAGTTTCTCTCCTCGAGACTTTGTCCGGCATGTCGTCCAGGAGTCCCTGATGCTCACCGTGTTCACCATTCTCCTCAACTGGTTGCCTTTTTGCCGGAATCTCTGCGCCATGTCTTTCCGCCTGTGTGCGCCACGCACGAACAGAGCACGCTCAGTTCAAAAATCGACCAGTGGCAAACCTGTAATTTCAGCAGAACATTGAATAAACTTCAAACATCAATATCTGGAGTTGTAGATGTCCAAAAATTGCAAACTAAATTTTGTTGTGTTCCTCTTGAGTAGATCTATCTGTGAGTTAGCACGATGATCCATGTTTCTGTATAGTTTTACTTGTATGAATTTTAGAAGATATACCTTATTTAAAATTCTAGTAATTGATATGCTTATGGGAAAACTGCAAACTTAGGCTTTTAGAATCCACTTGGCATGCTCTGTCTGGTAGTATATGCTATGACCCTTGATTCTGTATGTTTTTCCCTGTATGCATTTTGTAAGCAAAACTGCAATTGATTCATAGTAAATTATTTGCTGCTCATAGAAATGTGAACATAGGCTTTCGATGTTGGCCCCTTGATCAAGCATTGAACAGTACCGAGTACATACTAGTGACAATGGGAGCTAGCAAACTGAGTACCTTGTATGGTGGCATCGTTGGTGGGTACCCAGTACATTGGTTGAAAGACACGCTGGGCGTAGTTGGGCAGGTCTAGGCCACGACGTACTGTTGGTAGGACGGCTGCCCAACTCTTTGAGACTGGACCCTGCTTTGTTGTTTACTGTCTTGTGAAAGGTTGCCGTATATGACCTTGTGCATATACGTCGTGTACTTCGGGTTTTCCCAGCTGGTGTAAATCGATTGCAATCGCTGTCCCTCGCAGAAATGAGTACCGCTTGTGATTTGAGCCTTCACGTAGCACACAATATTGATTATGATGATACATGTTGATGATATATGTTGCTGCTGCTATATGGATTATTGCTCTTGATTACTTATGTTTATCTTGCTGCCTGTTACTTGTACTTGATTTACCTTCAGCTATGCTCACATATATATGCTCCTGTTTAAAGAACTAAACATTGGCAGAAATATGGTTAGCTTATATTATTTGCTTAGTGCGAGTCCTTTTAAATTCAGCCATCCCATAGTAAGCCTTTGCATGTCTAGGTGTCATTTGACGGGTAAGACTTGCTGAGTAATTAGTACTCAGGCTTTGTGCCTTTGTTGTTTTCAGGTAATGATATTACTCTTCCTGCTGGTGTTATGCCTTGGGATGTGCAAGTCCCTGAGGGTTGGACCGCCCACTGGGAGTCCGATCAGCCGCTGCAGTAATGTGTTTGTTGCTAGTGTGATTATCTGATTGGGCATCGGATTGTCACTCATGCTATATCGATGAGAGTAGTGTAGCTCTCGTGTATCTTTCGTTTTCGAACTATCTTTTATCGCTTCCGCTGAACTCTAATATTTCCGCTGCACTCTGGACCTTTTATGTAATAATAAAGACTTGTAATTAAGATGAAAGTGTTGTATTATCTCGTGTCTGCTTAAACAGCACCGTGGGACAAAGATCCTGTGGATCGGACTGTTAGAAAGGACATACATCTTTTGATCATCTGGGTCTAGTGAGTAGAAAACTTTGTTGATTCCAACGATTTGTTAGCGATAATAGCGAGTATCCAAGGCGAGTATTAGCGAGGTGTTAGCGAGTATCCAAGGCTCATCTTTGTGACCTACATTTGTTGAGACCAGCAATTGTCAACCCATATTTGTCCATCTGCACGCCATCTGAGTGCTTCACCCATATGCACTGAAATATACGGATATGCACATTTTCTAGGTAGTCAAGTTCTCATATTTCCTTAAGGTACCCATAGTACCAGGTCTTCTAACCTTCTTCATCAAGGGCTTATGCTCATGTAGTAGTTTGGACACTGTTGACGGTCCTTAAGTACCAAATATGACCGCCAAATCCAGCATGAAACACATAAAAGATAATCACCAAACATAGTGATAGGACTTATGAACTAAACTATTTATTCCACAAGCTTTGGTGAAGTTATGCACCTAGGTGATTTAAGGCCATGAGGAGGAAACAAGTCACAAAGCGACAAATACTTCCAGAAAATGATGATCGCCGCACGAATTCAAATCAAGGACAAAAGGGCAAACTTCAACAAAATCAAATTCAATAAAGATCATAGCACCTAGATTGGAGGTCAAGGGGCCAAGGAGGCCCTGGCTGCCAGAGCCCAGCCCAAGAGGCGTCAGGCCCAAGTCGGCCAACCCTAGCTGCCAGGTCTGTCGACCTGGCAGGCGGGCCCCTCAAGCCCATCTTCCTCTGGCGGTTCACTACCGACCTTCTAAAGTCGGTTCTGCCTGCTATCAATGTCGTCAATGCTGGGAACCACCTCTTCCACCGCCTTCAAGACCTTATAAGAGGAGTGCTATACCCCCTCCACACAAGAGACACAAGAAAGAAGAGCTCCACTCTCATTCTAAGGCCAAGCGCCTCTTGTACACTAGTAGAGTAGGGGAGAGGGCAAGGGAGAAGAGTGGGGAAGTGCTGCTCTTTTAGCACCTTGCCCCAATCTTGTACCTTGGTGTGTACGAACATATCATTTTGAGTCTACGAGGTAATATATTTTACAAATGAGCATTATATGTAGGTGTATTCTTATTGTTCTTGCTAACGGGGTCATCGCTCCGCAAGGAGTGCTCTAGTCTCTTCCAAAATGGTACCAAATCGAGGCTATAGTAGTAGTCAAAGGCATAGACGTGGTGTCTAGGCTAGAGATTACCTGCGTTTACTGTGTGCCCCATGGTTTGTAGAGGTAGGCAGCAGGTAGTGACAGCCCTATCTGTCCTACGTAATCTCCATATTCAGATATATAGCAGAGCAATTTCGGGATGGGTGATCGACCAGGAAGTCTTTCCGTATGCGTACGAGTGAGGACAAAGTACATAGAAAAGACAGGTGTTGTTCTGTGAGGAAGTTCTTAGTTCCTAGAGAGCTGCAAGTGAAGGAAATAGAGCGACGGTATTTCTCTTCTGAAGTGGCACCATGCTATAGTTTATTCAAGAAAGCAAATGACGGTAAGCAAACGTTGTTGGAAATTGGAACGCTACAAGTGGCACTGTTCCTATCCGCCCAACGAAGCGCCACAGCCTGATTATAACAAGCCCCGTACTAGATTCGTATCCACGGAGCAGTACATCTCCTACAGGCCGTGAAGAAACCAAAGGCCGAGGTGACGATGGAGGCACCACCGTCGACGAGTATATTTTGGCCACTCACGTAGCACCCATCATCGCTGGCAAGGAATAGCTCTACATGTGCCGGGGATGTCCTCCACCTTCAGGCCTCGGCAAAAATGTTGTTGCCGAGTGTCACTAACTGGACACTCGGCAAAGATTGACGGACCCCGTATCCGTTACTCACGTCCGTTGCACGTGTGTGACACGTGACATTGTTTGCCGAGAGTAGTTTTAATTTTTGCCAAGCGCCTTCTGCTCTTTGCCGAGAGCCAAGCACTTGGCACTCGGCAAAGATATATTTGGGTTGTTTGCCGAGTGTCGCTTTTTTTGCGAGAGTTTTGGTGGTGGCACTCAGCAAAAAGACTCTTTGCTGAGTGCCTGATGAATTGCTCTCGGCAAAGAATAGGACACTCATCATATAATCGGTTTCCCGTAGTGCCTACTCCCTTGAAGTTGCCCCGACCTCCATCATGGCTTCTAGCATATCGTCGTCCATGTTCATCCCCGTGGCTGCCCTATCAAAGGCATGGCAACCCCGCGGTGGCGATGCAGTTGATGCAGCCGAGCTGGCCTCTAGCTTCGCCGCTACATTCTCCATGCATGATGCCCACAAGGCCACACTTGGAGGACATATAGGCATGCGATGCCGCACGGCTCGACGGCAGGCTAGACACCGAGATGATGCAGCAACGGCGGGCCTGAGTCTTGGTGCCTATGAATGTGCATCGGGAGGAGGAGGAGATGGAGAACACATGGAGAGCTAGTACGGAGCTGACGATCTTCGCCGTGCTGGACTTCAAGAGAGAGGCCTGGTTGTTCCAGTTCTGCATCAAGCTAACAATGATGGAGTGTTAGCCCAATAAGAGATGTATTGCAATAGTCTCAACCATACAAGGGTTGCAGGGATACATATATATAGCCTAGCAAAGGAAATATTCCAAAAGATGCCGGATAACGTTCTAAACATAGGCACCATAAACAAGAGACACTAAAGACTTAATCTATCATTCTCCCCCTAAGTCTTGAGTGGTAACTTGACCATCCCGATCCTAGAACGAAGCTCCTAAAACTTGATCCTTCCAAGTGACTTGGTAAGTAGATCAACGAGCTGGTCCTTGGTGTTGATGTAGTCGCCTTGACGCTCCCCTCTTCTAAACAGCTTCGGAAGAAGTGGTACTTGACTCGGATGTGCTTGCTTCGCTCGTGGAAGACGGGGTTCTTCGCCAAGGCGAGGGTAGACTTGCTGTCCACCTGGAGCTCCACTGCTTCGGCGTCTCAACCAAGAAGATCGTCAAGTAGCCGAGCTGAGCTAGCCAGAGACCTTGAGTCGAGGCTGAGTTGGCAGCAATGTACTCTGCCTCGCAGCTCGACTAGGCCACCACTTGCTGCTTGATGGACTGCCAGCTGACGAGGCGCTTGCCGAGGAAGAAAAGCGTCCCGCTCATACTTTTGTTGTTTTTGATGTCGCTGGCGTGGTCGCTGTCGCTGTAGCTGATGAAGGGTACCGCGCCAGGACACCTCGGGTAGTGCAGGACATAGTCGAGGGTGCCCGCCACGTAACGGACGATCCTCTTGACAACTTGCAGGTGCTCCTTCGTCGGTCGATGCATGAACCGGTTGACGTAGCTGATGGTGAATGCCAGGTCCGGACGCGTGTGGATGAGGTAGTGGAGACTCCCCCATAAGGCGCCAATACTGTGTGGTGTCGACCTCATCAGTGGTGCTCTTGCAGCTCAGCTTCAGCCGCTCCTCCATGGGAGTGTGTGAGGGGTTGCAACCGGTGAGGCCTCCTACCTCAACAATGCGCTTGGCATAGGTGGTTTGTTGAAGAGTGATGCGGAGTCGTCCTGGTGCACCTCGATCCCCAAGTAGAAGGAGAGAGGCCCCAGGTCGCTCATCTGGAAGGCGTTCTACATTTCATCATTGAATGCCTTCACGTCTGCTTCCTTAGTGCCCGTGATCACCAAGTCTTCGACGTAGACACCCACCAGTAGGCCACCGCCTCCTCGGCCCTGCCGGTAGACAGCCGCCTCATGCGGGCTTTGCTCGAACCCCATCGCCTTGAGGGTGGTGTCCAACTTGGTGTTCCGCGCTAGCGGCGCCTGCCGTAGGCCATAAAGGGCCTTGTGGAGCCGCAGGACCTTGCGCTCCTGGCCGGGGATGACGAATCCCAGGAGCTGGTGCAAGTGGACCTCCTCCTTCAAGTCGCCATTGAGGAAGGCCGACTTGTCGTTCATGTGGTGGACGCGCCATCCCACCTGGGCAAAAAGCGCGAGGAGGAGACGCACGGACTCCATCCGTGTGACAGGAGCGAACACATCATCGTAGTCGATACCCTATTGTTGGACGAAGCCATGCGCCACCAGATGCGCCTTGTGCTTGATCACCACCCCGACCTCATCCTTCTTCAGCTTGAAGACCCACTTAAGGGTGCTGGCGTGGTGGCCGGCTGGAAGATCCGCCAGTTCCCAAGTGCGGTTCTGTTCGACGGAGTCAATATCCTGCTTCATCGCGGCCCGCCATGCCGCATCCCTCTCTGCCTCAGCAAAGAAGCAGGGCTCGCTGTCATCGTGCGCCATATGGAGCTGCTCTTCCGCACCGTGCTGCACCAGCCCAGGTGTGGGCTGCTCGCCGAGAATGTTCTCCATGGTACGGTACCACAGCGGCTCGTCGTCATGGTACGCGTCGACGTGGTCCTCGTTGTTGGAGAGCGGCGTCGTGAACTCCACCGGGTTCAACTCATCGTGGACCGAAGTCGTCGGTGCCGGGCTCAGAGGAGAAGGTGCGGGTGTAGGGGTATGAGGCGAAGATGGAGGACTCGGTGTAGGACTCGGTGGAGTTGGTGGTGATTCCGGAGTTGAGGGGGGCACGCTCGGTGAGGAAGAGCTGCCCTCTCTCCCGGCTCTCTCGAAGTAGACGTACTCGACGGTGAAGTCGCTGGTGGTTGAGGTTGTGCCATTGTGCACCGCCTTGCTCCTCACCCAATCTCGCCCTTCGTCGAACACAACATCACGCGCCACCCGCACTCGCTGTGTGGGAGGGTCGAGGATGCGATAGCCCTTCACGCTGTCCGTGTAGCCGATGAAGACCCCAGGCGTTCTTTGGTCGTTCAGCTTGCTGATGTGGTTAAGCTCCTTGACGAATGCCAAGCAGCCAAAGACCCGGAAGTAGGCGACCGCCGGCTTGTGACCATGCCAAGCCTCATATGGCGTCATGCCATTAAGAGCCTTGGTTGGTGAGTGGTTGAGGAGGTGAACTGCTATCGTCGCCGCCTCTCTCCAGTAGATCGTAGGCATGCCCCTCTGCATGAGGAGGGCACGCACCATGGCCACGACCGTCTGGTTGTGGCGCTCGACGACGCTGTTCTGCTGCGGGGTGTACGGTGTGGAGAAGTGACACTGGATCATGTCGTCGGCGCAGTACTCCACAATCTCGGCCGCCATGAACTTGCCGCTGTTGTGCGTGCGCAGCACCGTAGCTTGCGGACGCACTCCTTCTCTGCAGCAGCTTGAAGATGCTTGATGGAGTCTGTTGCAGCTGCCTTAGTATGGAGGAGGCCCACCCACATGTAGCGGGAGACGTCGTCAACGAGGAGGAGGAAATGGCGCCTACCTCCTGGAGTGGCCGGCATCAAGCCTCTCTTTGGCTCGAAAGCTCGCCTGGCGGGGGAAGGGAAGCCGCCGCTACTTTATCAGGACGCAGGTGTCCCAGAGCTGCTCCAAGTGGTCGATGCGTGGTAGGTCCCGCACCATCTCCTTGACGTCGAGCTGCTTCAGGGCCTCAAAGTTGAGGTGCCCAAAGCGCGTGTGCCACCTCCAAGCATCATCGTCCCACCGAGCTGCAAGAAAAAGTGGTTGCGCTACCTCGACATGGAGGACATAGAGGTGGTTGCTCCTCCTGTTCACCTTGGCGAGAAGGCAGCCGCGAGTGTCCGAGACCCGTAGAAGGCCGCCCACGATTGCCACGCTGATGATGGAGTTCGTCAGCGCGGGGATGTAGTAGATGCCAGACAACAACCGGTGCTCGCCAGTCTTGGCGATGAAGATGACAGAGCCGGTGCCCTCGATCCCCACGGCGGAGGCGTTGCCAAACTTGACGGTGAGAAGCACCGCGCTTGAACTTGAGGTGAGGGGCAAGACGGAACCTGGCCACCATGCTTCGCGCCCTTGCAGTCCTTGGCCCAATGGCCCTTCTTGCCACAGTTGAGGCAAGTGTTGTTCTGGGTGGCCTTGCGCTTGCCATCGCCGCCCTCGTCATCACCACGAGGTGGATCCGCCTTGCTCCTCCTGAGTGGGTGACGTGCGCGACCAGAAGACGTCCCTGAAGCCTTCGTCTTCTTCCACTCCCCCTTTTGAGCGCGCCACTGCTCCTTAGTGAGAAGCAGCTTGCCCGTGGTTGCCGGCTCGACAGGAGGCACTTCCTCGCGGTCGTCAACGGCCTTGATCTGCCTCGTTACCTCCTCGATCGTCAGCTCGGAGAGGTCCATCAGCGTCTCAATGGAGAGAGCAAACTACTTCCTGGGGACGATGCGGACAACTTGATGGCTTTCTCCTCGTTGATGTCGTCATCGCCATACCACACCATCTACTTCATCAGGCCATAGAGGCAGAGGGAGAAGTCGTCGATGTCCTTGCCTAGCTTGAAAGCCAGACGGTCTCACTCCTTGCCAAGCTTCTGCAAGGTGGACTTGCGAGCGCGATCACCGCCAACCCGTGCAGCGGCAATGGCGTCCCAAGCCTCCTTGGCGGTCACCTTCTCCTCCAGGGTTGCTGCCATTTCCAACGGGACCGCAGCGAGCAGCGCCTCTAGCGCCCGCCGGTCCTCATGGTCGTCGATGTCGTCGTACTCGACCGTGTCCCACATCTGCCAAACCTGCAACTTCACCTTCATGACCGCACTCCACATGGTGTAGTTGGTCTTGGTGAGCATCGGCCAGTGCGTACTCCCGCCAGTCTCACAGATGACGATGGGGGAGTCACGCCGACCATGGCGACCGTGGTGCCGCTTCGAGAATCAGGAGACACGGCGTCGCCTTGAGGGCGACCGCGTGGCGCCACTCCGGTAGTTGTCATCGTAGTCGGAGACGTGGACGTCGTGGCTGCATTGCCTCCCGTCCGGATCGATGACCCACTAGTCCACATCCGCATCTCGGTCCTCGTCCCGTGGCTCCTCCTGTGGGGCCCTTGAGCGTGCCTGCTCCTCTAGCACCACGAGGGCCGCACGTGCCTCCTCCGCCACCTGCCGCTGCACAGCAGCCGCAGCCGCCACAGCCTGAGCCGCCGCCGCTGCCTGCCGCTCTGCCTCGGCCACGCGTGCCGCCTTTGCCTGCACCGACGTGACCCGCACAGCTCGCACCACCTCGTCCTCACGCTGCTCTGCGCCCTATGCAATGCCCGTCCTCTGCTGTCGCTGCCGCCTCAACCGCCGCATCAGCAGCGCGGCGCCTCGCGCTCGATGTCTCCGAGCAGTGGCTGCACACGTGCGAGCTGTAGGAGGGGGCGCAGGAGGAGACGCGTGCAGCATGTGTTGCCTGACCTCCAACTTCCGTCATGGGAGGTTGAAGAAGGAGTTGAGGGAGAGGGAGTCGAGATCGAGTTGGAGCCCGTCGGGGTCGTGCTGCTGCGTCCCACGAAGGAGCGGGTCGGGGAGGGAGTGTCGTGCTGCTGCCTCTGCTACTCCGAACCGCGTTGCGCGCACAAATCGAGCTCCGGGAAGGGAGCTTGTGCCGCCGCCGCGCCTCCTGCTGCGGTTGGTGGTCCCCCCCGCCCCCGCCGAATCAAATCAGGGTTAGGGGCCGAGCTGCCGCGCCTCCGTTCGCGTCTGAGCCTCCGGGGAAGGGAACACACGCGCGGATCAAGAGAGAAGCAGGTTGGGGGCCGCGCCGCCGGACTGCCGCCATCTCCAAGCCGAACCCGCGCCGCCGTCGCCTCCTGTTGCCGTCGTCACTGGGGACAGGGATGAAGCAGGGAGCGCTGCGCGCGTCGCCGCTGCCACCTCCGGTCTGGATCGAGGTCGGGGAAGGGCTAGGAGCTGCGCCGCCGCCACAGTGGAGCGCGTGCGGGATGGGAGAGATGAGGTCAGTGGCAGTTTCATAACTCTTTGTGGAAAACTGTTGAAACTCTAGCTCTTGATACCAATTGTTGGTCCAATAAGAGATGTATTCCAATAGCCTCAACCAGACAAGGATTAGAGAGGTACATATGCCTAGCAAAGAGAATATTCCAAAAGATGCTGGATAAGATGCTAAACATAGGCACCATAAACAAAAGACACTAAAGACTTAATCTATCATGGAGATCTGGCGTTTCCAGGAGCAAAGAGATTGGTTGGTCAAGATCGATCATGCCTAGGCAGTGTGATGTGGTTTTCATCTGCTTTGGTTGGCTCTTGCACAGCTATAGGAAGGGCAATTTGCTGGCAAAGTACCACCATGGAGGAACAATTTTCTTTTTGCCCAATATTGTCGTAGTTACAATTCATGGTAATACAGTTCCTCTCATCATTTCTCTCTAGTCATTCCTCCGTGTTATCACAAATTAATGGAATATCAACTGGTATAGAAACCAAATGTAACACATAGTGAAGGAAAAAGAGCGATGGTATTTCTGTTCAAACAAGGGGCACCATGCTAGTTTATCCAAGAAAGCAAATGACGGTGAGCAAAACGTGGCTGGAAAATTGTAACGCTGTGCAAGTGGCACTGCGCCAATCCGCTAACGAAACGACACAGCATGATTATTACAAGCCTGGTACTAGTACCTATAGATGTGTATCGATGGATCGGGCCGCGGATTTGGCCTAACGTGCTTTTGGAGCACTGTAGCACATTTTTTCCTTTTTTTCCTTCCGTTTTGGCCCACAAATCTGAGCCCAACAAGCTTCCGGGCCCACCCCCAGTTTTGGGCCTGGACTCGCCACTGGATCGGTCCGTACATCTCCATCAGTCCCTGAAGAAAACAAAGGCCGAGGTGACGACAGATAAACCACCGTCGACAAGTAAGTTTTGGCCACTCACGTAGCGCCCATCGTCGCTGGCAAGGAACAGCACTGCGGCGGCCACGTCATCCGCCTTCAAACCTACGCCCTTCAAGTTTGCCACGGACTCCATGGCCGCTTCCATCGCATCGTCGTCCAGCCCCAAGGCTACCCTAGTCGCCGGCGTGGCAACACCCGCGGGAGCAACGCAGTTGACGCGGATCCCATGCCGGCCCAGCTCCGCTGCCGCGTTCTTCGTGAAGCCCACAAGCCCACACTTGGAGGACGTGTAGGCGTGCGACGTCGTGCCGCCCACAGCTGACGCCACGCTCGACGTCGAGATGATGCAGCCACGGCGGGCCGGAATCATCACTCGGGCCGCGTGCTTGGTGCCCAGGAACGGGCCCACCAGGTTCACGGCAAGCACGCGCTCAAAGTCCTCCTTGGTGCTTTCCCGGATGCTGGAGCTGAGCGCGCCACCGATGCCGGCGTTGTTGAACATGATGTCCAGCTTCCCAAACTTGGCGACGGCGTGGTCAACTGCGCCTGCAACGTCGTCCTCCTTCGCGACGTCGCAGTGCACGTAGCTGGAGGCCTCCGGGCCGAGCTCGGCGCAGAGGCTCGCTCCGAGCTCGTCCTGGATGTCGGCGACGACGACGCTGGCTCCGTGCTTCACGAACAGCCGCGCGGTGCACGCGCCGATGCCACTGGCGCCACCAGTTATTACTGCCACCTTGCCCTCCAGCCTATACAACCACGCCCATGTTGAATTGGCCCAGGTAATTAAATCTGTTATATATACAGGAACATCGTTAAATATATAGGAAATAACTTTTCATACCTCCTTGCAGCGGCAGAGTTGCATGCCATGGTTATTACTACGATGTTATAATGCTCTGCTCAAGAAGTGCTTTTCAAGTGGTTGCCGGCTCCTATTTATAGCAGTAGCCACTCCCACTCGTTTGCTTCCTGAATTACAGTATTTTCGGTGGCAGTTTAGTATGGAGCACGCGTGGTGCACGTATGAAGCCTTGTCCAATCTTTTCTTCCCTGAAATGTCAGCAGGAAGAAGTTCCAGCTGAGAACACTATAGAATCATTTAGTATCTTCCACATAAGAAACAAGGAGACACCATAGGTCAAAAACATGTTTGGAAAAAATAGGTCACAGTTGTCCATTGTCCATATCAGAGCAGTTGTGTATATGTGACTTTTCTCAACTTTTATTCTGCTGGATTCAAACTGACTAGTCTTGTAAACGTGACTTCAACTACCGTGCCGATAAAAAAATTGACGGATCAGCTGTACAGTGCTCACAATTGATATGTGTTCCAGCACTCACCATGGTCCATGTATTAGCCCATGCACGAAATGGAAGTTCCCCCAATTCTAACGGCATATGCTCAGAGTGGCGTACTCCAGATCAAGGTTTTACCGGTTTACCTGTTCGGTTTGCTCGGGTTTGCTTTTTCAGGTTTTTTCGGTTTTGAAAACCTTGCTCCAGATGATAAGTTTAAGATTTCTATATACTTGGTCAGTTACAAAATCGGACGTAAAATGAAGAACAGACATATTTAGAGTTGTTGTATGATAAGACTTCCACTTGCTGTCAGGTTATTTCCATTCTTAAAAGTAAAAGAAATATAATGTTTGTCTTCCGGTAAATACACTCATTAGATGGCTGTCAGTTAAATGGATACTACTAACAAATAGTTTTGAGGTGGGTTGTACCTATTTCATACCCAAGGTTTGGAAGCTTGCGCCACAACTACAATCGGTCCTATAGATGGGCTAGAAATGGGTCAAGCCTTGTACGGAATGGGCCTACAGATGGGCTTTATTTTCTGGCGTCACTGATTAATGACGGATTATAATCGCCTTGGATTATGTGAACAAGACGAACGGTGCATGATTGGTGACAAACGGATTTTCATCAAAGAAGGGCTACAAATTACTGATGTAAATTGAGTGATTCATGGCGAAATCAAACCGTTATGCGAAAGATTTCTTTTGGGGCAACTCCATCCAATCCGATCTTGTGCCCTTCCACCTTATGACTCGGAGGAGTCTTAGATAGAACATTGCATGCGAAACATGCAAATCCCAGTCTGTCCCCTCGTCATGGCTTAGATAAGGCCGGGAAGGTATATATAGATCCCATGCTACATCGTTGCATGATTGTCAAAAATATTTCACGCTCTCTCATGAACGAGAGAGAGAGAGAGAGAGAGAGAGAGTGAGTTTGCATGTATGAGCGTTATCCCTTTTTTTGTTACAAATTGTATGAGCGTTATCCGTAAAGGGTTGCATGCATGTTCGTGGTTTTCGCAAATCAGTCAACAAACGTGGCCTTGCTGTCTTTTTCGAGAGTGAATTTTTAGACCATAGGCTCGCTCATGAGAGAGAGAGAGACAGAGGTTGCATGTATAAGGTCTATCCCTAAAAGCTTGCACGCTAATGGCTTTCCGCAAATCAGTCAACTGTAGGGACCTTGCTGTCATTTTCAAGAGTGAATTTTTTAGCCCATAGGCTCGCGCCTCGGCCTGCCAAAATAATTTTTGCAGGGGATACCATCTTTCCGTGGGACAGTTGACCTCAGCATGGACACGACCAGCTGGATATCATAGCTCTGCTATCCTAACCCCAAACAGATCGCCGAGCGAAGCAAAAGACAAAGTGTTTCGATTAGCCACCGAATAATTTAATAGTGACTTATGGAGCCAACCTGACCAAAGCTCTCGTGACCATCTAGAAGCCTTGGCTTGGGAGACTAGCTAGATTGGTGGAAAAATCAGGGCGCGATGGACTGCCAAATAGCTAATATTTTTCTACGGGAACAAAATAAATCGTTTTCAGGCAATTTCCAGTGCAGACTATTGGTTGTGTTACACGTCCCGGTCATTACATCATAAGGATATGGCAGGGGACTAATGGAGCGAGAGCCTGAGATACGCTCGTGACCATTCCTGCTAAACGTCACTCGCTTCGGCGACCAGATAAACGAGTGGAAAAATCAAGAGTGTGTCCGCGGCGGCTGCAGGAAACC
>LAPY01001906.1:22938-40983 GCA_000970635.1 Eragrostis tef | reverse complement strand
CACGCCGCTCCCCCCTAGTGGCGGCATCGTCTCCTCCTTTCCGCCCTCACGACGACGCCGTCGTTGAGCATCTACACGCCGTCGTCGCGCGTCTGCGCCTCTGCCTCCGCGCGTCTGCATGCCTCTGCCTCAGCATCGCATCCTCTTTCCACGCGGTGAGCCCCGGCCTCCTTCTTCCATCTCCTCTGTTTGGTACGATGACTTTTCTGGACGCCCCCTAGGTGTTTGACACATTGTCGTAGGTGTGGATTGTTAGCACTTTTATGGTGGTAGTAAAATTGGTTTTCTGCACATGATTGGTTTTCTGTAAAATCTATAGTAGAGCCTCTGAGTTACTGTTGGTATATTGTAGAACTGAATACAAGCAATGTGCACAAATGATTAGTGATGGCAGATGCTTAAGGATTCAAATCGAATTGTATTCAGTGCAAGCTTGCATTGGATTTTTATTGATTTTGTGCTTAACTATGTAGATGGCAGACCGGAGGTGGATGTATCTTCATAGCCGTACTTGTGAAGAGTACTTGAATGGTCTAAAGTCATTCATAATCGCAGCAGAGGCGGATAAGTCAACAGAAATCTGCCATTTGTTACCCATGCGTTGATTGTCAGAACATCGCAAAGTTCTCAAGTTCAATGCATGTACATGCTCATCTCATTATTCAGGGTTTCATGGATGGCTACAATTGTTGGAACAAGCATGGCGAGGAAGGCGCCAATGATGGAGACCGGCTTGATGCCGACGTAATCTGTGCTAATCAGCACACCGTGGGTCAGGATGGGGATGAAGGCATCTCTGGCAATCAAGATGGTGAAGCACATGGTGGCAGTCAGGATATCGGCAATGATCTTAGCGAGAAGGACATAATTGATATCAGTGACAATTATGACAAGATAGCCAACCAATTGGAGGAGATCGTGCATGATGCCATGGGTTATGATGAGTACAGTAACATGGAGTTAGAGAAAATGACAAAGCTTGTGAAAGATATGAAGACCACACTTTATCCTGGTTGCAAGGAAAAATACACAAAACTCTTCACATCACTTAAGCTACTCCAGCTCAAGGCTACCCATCATTTGATGGATCGGGCCTTCCTGGCTTTCTTAGATCTGTTAGGGGACATGCTGCCAACAGGGAATGAGATACCCAAGACCACTTATGAGGCCAAGCAGAATATTTGCCCTTTAGGACTTGAGGTTGAAAAGATACATGCTTGTAAGAATGACTGCATCCTGTTCCGTGGTGACTATTCAGATCTTATCGAATGCCCCGAGTGTGGAACCCCTTGATACAAACGAAGAAATGATGGAGGTGATGTGGAAAGAAAACATGGACGTCCTCAAAAGGTCGCATGGTATTTTCCAATAATTCCTCGTCTAAGGCGCTAATGTGTTGGCACAATGGGCGGAAGAAAGATGATTATCTTTGGCACCCAGCAGATGCAGCCCAGTGGCATGTCATTGATCATACATATGGATTTTTTAAAGAGGATCCAAGGAATATCTGGTTCGTAATAAGCACAGATGGCATGAATCCATGGGGTCAGATGATTAACTCACATAGTGTGTGGCTAGTGTTGTGTCGATCTACAATTTTCCACCTTGGCTATGTAACAAGAGAAATACATGATGATGCCAATTCTCATATCAGGACCACAACAACCTGGCATTGACATCGACGTGTATTTGAGACCACTTGTGGATGATTTGAAAACATTGTGGTCACCAGGTGTTGTGATATACGACAGAACCAAGAGACAACCCTTCACACTACATGCCGCTTTGTTGTATACAATCACTGATTTACCAGGTCGTCGCTCCGTGTCCGAGCATTGCAAAGGAAAAAAAAGATTGCAACCATTGCTTAGATCACACCGAGACTCTTCGGCTCAACAACTCCAAGAAACGGGTTTACGTACGACATCGCCGTTTCCTTCCTCAGACCCATGCCTACCAGGACATGAAATGTCAATTTGATGGCACAAGGGAGGTAGCATGTGCTCCACAGCATTTCAGTAGGGATGATGTCTACAATCAGGTCAAGGATCTTGCCTCCGCACATGGAAAGAAAAGCACTACCCTTGGAAAGCGAAAGCGTAATAAAGAAGAGAAAAAGATGAAGTGGAAGAAAAGGTCAATTCTGTGGGAGCTATCTTATTGGAAAACCTTAGCCATCCGCCACAGTATAGATCCCATGCATGTGAAAAAGAATGTACGTGGGAGTTTACTGGGTACACTCATGGGCACAAGAATAAGACAAAAAGGATCATGAGAAAGAACGAGCTGACTTGCAAGAAATGGGAATAAGACTTGAGCTTCTTCAAAATGGCACCGGTAACCAGCTACCGGCATCTGCCATAAATCTGACCAGCTAAGAGAAGAAGGAGTTATGTGAGTTCTTATGTAGTGTGAATGTTCCTTCTGGCTATTCATCGAACATCCGAAAACTTGTCCATCCGAAGAAGAACACACTTCTCCCCATGAAGGCTCATGACTGCAATGTCATGCTAACCACAATGCTTGCAGCTGGTATTAGAAACATATTGCTAGAAAAAGTACGGAGGGCACTCATGAGCTTGTGCTTGTTCTTTAATGCGATCTCTCAAAAGGTAATTGATGAGAAGTCATTGGATGATCTAGAAAAGAACTTGTTTGAGACAATGTGTCTACATGAAGCCTATTTCCCACCAGCATTCTTGGATGTATATGTACACCTCATTGCTCACCTGGTTAAGGAGATAAGGCACCTTGGTCCCGTATTTCTACATCACATATATCCATATGAGAGATTCATGAGCACTTTGAACAAGTATACAAAGAGTCGGGTTCATCCGGAGGGAAGCATGGCCCAGGGTTACTCTGCCGAAGAGGTAGTTGACTGGTGCCTTGATTTCATTGACCCCACAAATCCAAATGGCATATCAAAGTCTCGCCGTGAGGGCTGGTTAGCAGGGACTGGGATTCTTGGGGAGAAGGCATTCATTCCTTACCGGGATGCATTCCAGCAAGCTCATTTTCTTGTGTTGCAACACACAGCAGTTTTGTCCCCATACATTGATGAGCATAAGGAGCACCTGCGTCAAGAGAATCCACAACGGAATGAAGCTTGGTTAGCCAAAGCACATATGAAGGGATTCAATATTTGGTTCAGAGACCGGATACAAAATTCAGACTTGAGCTTAGATGATGCTCTTAGAAGTTTGGCGGTCGGGCCTTCGTTCACAGTCACTAGTTATCAAGGGTGCGACATAAATGGCTGCACATTTTACACCGCTGCCCAAGAAAAGAAAAGCACATACCAGAATAGTGGTGTTCGGATAGAGGCTTATGACAACATGGAGAAGGTGGCATATTATGGACAGATTGAGGAGATATGGGAGCTCACATATCCAGACTTTAAGGTGCCTTTATTTAGGTGCCGTTAGGTTCAGGGCACAAAGGGTGTTATGAAAGACACGTATGGGTTCACTACTATTGATCTTGGGCTGGTTGGATACAAGCAAGAACCATTCGTGCTCGCGGATCAAGTTTCCCAAGTCTTCTACGTGCCCGACACGATAAACAGGAAACGGAATGTGGTTCTCCCTGGAAAAAGACGGGTTATCGGAGTCAAAAATGTTATGGATGAGGATGAGTTCAGTCTGTTCGATGAAGTTCCTCCATTTGGTACCAGCAGCATCCCTGTGATCCTAGAAAGCGAGAAAACCCTGTACTTACGAAGCAGACATATCACCGTGCCAAAAGGCCGTGAAAAAGGACAAAATAAGAAAGTCAAGAAAACTTGACATGTAAGATAATTTGTGTTTGAATTTGGCATTTGTTTCATCTGATTTACATGTGGTGTTAATTCCTTTCCTCTTTGAATTGCAGATGTGGTGGCAAGAGATCGTAGATTTGGCTGTTGTTGTGCACTTTGTTGCTGTTGTGTAATAAAAGACATTGCAGATGTGGCAGCAAGACCTTGGAGATCATACAACTGAACGGCACCTGTCGTGTACTTTCTTCAGTTTTTGTAAAATAATGTTGATGGCAGCAAGACCTTGGAGATCATACTTTTTTTTTGAACTTGCAAAGATATTTGTAATAAAAGCTATGAGATGTGAATGGCTATTGTTTTGGCTGAGATATGGAATCAGTTTAATCTGGATGCATATGCTATTTGAAACAAATGCTGTCTGAAGATATGGAATCAGTTTACTTTGGAATCTGGAATCGGTTAGGAGATTGCCATCTTGCTCCATGGATTATTAATATATTTATATAAAGATATAAACATGGCTTCCTTTCGAAAACGGATCAGTGTAGTAATGGTTAAGGAGTTTGGCTAGGTAGAAGAGCTCGCGGGTTCGATTCCACCGGCCCCGACGTCAAATCATTTTTGGGCCACCGTCTTTTTTTTGTATATATTGCTTAGTCTGTCTTGTCTCGCCTCTCGACCACTCTCTCCTCCTCTCGACCACTCTCCTCCCCTCGAACACTCTCTCCTCCTCTAGGGTTTAGGAGCAGCCGTCGTCAGACCCAGATCCTGCAGGAGGCAGCGACCAGGGCCCATCTTCCCCGGCAACGCCCACCAACTTCCCCTGCGGCGCGCGGCGACGAACGACCCGACTTTCCCGACACCGACCCATCTTCCCCAACGACGACAACCACTCTTCCCCAACGACGACCCGTCTTCCCAGGCGACGAACACCTGGCTTCCCCGCCGGCGACCCTTCTACTTCTGAGGGTTCCTGGTAATTCTCCTTCCTCCACCCCTTATTCGGAACTTCCATTCCTGGAAAAACCATAGCCTGGAAAAACCCTAGCATGTTGATTGGTAAAACCTCTTAGGATTTGTTCACAGTGTTTGATTTGGTTCAGCGCTAGATTTGTTCCTGAACCCTAGAGTGCTGACTCGAGGATGAATTTAGTGTGTCCAAACAATTAAAACATTTGCTTGTTGTGTCCAAACAATTAGAACTGACAATTCATTAGTATAGCTTACCTGCACCTTCAAGATCCATTGGTAATTTGAGTGGCATGTTCTATGGAAATTTTCTCAGTGGCAGCTAGTTTGTTCAGCTAGAATGTATATTCACCCTTTGTAGTATGTACAGTTAATCAGTGCTATGTCTGCCATATACCAGTGATTTGAAAGAGCATCATATCTCTTTCACTGCACATTTTGAATTGTATCTGTGCCAGCACTTGTGACAACCTCCTGCAAGCAAGGTTTTCATTGCACGATTGACTTGTTGCAAAACAATTAAGATCTAGATACCTTTTTTCATACTCCAGTTAGAGTGGTAGTTGCTCTTGTTTTTTAATATGAAAACAATTATTTAGTTATTGGTCGAGAGTGACATATTCATTGCTCTTAATTGTAATGCTACTAAAAGAATTTGGTGCTCTCTATTTTGTGCAGGAAGAGGAGTATATAAGCATTGCTCCACCCCATCACAATGGTAATTGTAGCATCCAAGTTTATACCTAGTCTATGCCTAATTGTTTGAACAGTAATGTAGGAATGATTTATTGTCAAACATGCAGTCAGTAGCAACATTTAGTTTGGACAGTAATTTAGAAAATTTAATGTTGCTGGGCTGATACATGTGCATGTTTTTATTCAGTATGCCTTTAGTTGATGCTTTGTTTTGTCTTTATTATGTTGCTGGCCTGATACATGTGCATTTGCTCAATGTTGTGTTGCTGGCCTGATTCTTTGTGATATTCTTTAATATATGCCTATTTTTGTTCAGGATGCCTTTAGTTGATGCTTTGTATTTTCTTTATTATGTTGCTGAGCTGCTACATGTGCATTTGCTGAATGTTATGTTGCTGGCCTAATTCTTTGTGATATTCTTTAATATATGCCTGTTTTTGTTTAGTATGCCTTTAGTTGATGCTTTGAATTGTCTTTATTATGTTGCTGGGCTGATACATGTGCATTTGCTGAATGTTATGTTGCTGGCCTGATTCTTTATGATATTCTTTAATATATGCCTGCTTTTGTTCAGTATACATTTAGTTGATGCTTTGTATTGCCTTTAATATGTTGTTGGGCTGATACATGTGCATGTGTTGTATTGCTAGGTGTCTTCCGATGGTGCTCTATTATCTAGTTATGAGCATGAAGAAGAGCCTGAAGAAGAGTATGAAGAAGAGCCTCAAGATGAGTCTGAAGAAGAGGTGCAGCCTGGGACTTGTTATCGAGCCAGAAATGCTAGGTTGTTATCGAGGTGGCCAACATACAAGATGATAGTCGACGAAATTGACGCAGATGGCATGCCAACAGATTGGAAACAAAAGCTAAGGTTGCGAAGGCTCTCAGGCCTGATTGCTAGCCAGAGGCTGTCTTTGGTTATGCCAAAATTCAATTATCTCAACCGTAAGGAGAAGTGGGCTTTGTTTGATAAATATATCATGCCTTATTTGGAGTTTCCATCAATTTTGAAGTCTTATGGGTTTAAGAAGGTCATGAAGATTACTACAAAGGCTTGGAGAACACACAAAAGCAGTCTTGTATGCAATTATATTGCAAAAGGGCTGGAGCCGTTCGAGAAACACCCATACATCAAAGAGGAAGATTGGAATGAGTTTATCGCGCTAAAAGAATCTGAAGAAGCCACGACAACCAGTGAAAGATACAGGATCCTTGGGGAAAGGAACGTGCACAGCCACAACATGGGACCCATCAGCTATGATGGGAAAATGGTACAATGGGAGAAAGAGGACAGCGAGTTAGCTGCTCAAGGGATCGACAATCCATGGGAAGAGTACCCTAAAGGGCGGCCCAGTAATTGGCTGCGTGGTAGAAGTAAACTTCATGTGGCAGAAGGTGTTGCTACAATCCAGTGGAAGCAAGGGTCCACTGAGAAAGTGTCTGAAGAAATGAAGGAGAAGAATTCAAATGCAGAATCCTTAGGCATCTCTTGGGTGAGGGAAAATGATCTGCTAACACAATGCTTGGGCCCTGAACACCCGGGGCGTGTGCGTGGTCTATCCAGCTCCATGTGCTGGAAGCATGCATGGCATGAGTTCTCACATATTACCAGAAGAGGATAAGGACCGACCAGGTTATTGATGTGAAAGCAATCAAGGAGGAACTTAGGGCTGAGGTGACCAGGGATGTATTGGCCATGCTTTCTTCTCAGGGAGTGGTACAAGGATTTTCTAGAAACCCAAGCCCTGCACCCGAACGGAAGAGCAGCTGTGCTTCTGCCTCCGAGGGTGCAAACAATGAGAATAATGAAGATCCAGTGGTATTGGAGATGGATCACGATGCTGTCTATGAGGGTGTTCTCCCAGAGGATGCTAGTCAAGAGGCTACTGCTGGTCTATTGGCTGCTGCTGGTCTAGAGGATGCAGGTCAAGAGGCTTCAGATTAAGAGAATTCACAGAAGCAACAGCCGGTCTCCAAATGCTCGAAAAAGCATGCGGCTGCCATGGTACAGAACCCACAGGATAAAAAAGTAGCACCACCAGGGCTCACTTCTTCAAATCCAAATTACACGTGGACACCCATTGCTACCAGCTTGTGAACTTGAGGTTGCCGGGCTCGCGACATCTACTCTTCATAATCACTATATGAATCTTTCTCTGGCAAAGAAGAAGAATGGGCTAATGGTCGCATTTAAGCGTATCCATTTTTTGCGTTTCGCGGAATCTGATTTCTTCGTTGTGGGATTCAACTATGTGTATGAGCTCTTCAACTTTGATGCATTGGATATGTCAATTCTCCGCTGCTACACTCTGTAAGTCCCAATTCCTCCTTTGCATGTACTGTCTGAACTGCGCTTTTATGTCTCTGTCATATTACACTATATTACATGTTTCATATTGTTGTTTGACATCTGTAGTTCTATTTGTAGGCACATGATTAAGGAGACTAAGACAAAGGCTCTCCCTGTTGGATTCCTTGACCCATGGGTGATGACATTGTCTACCGTATGTCTCGACAAATCGTACGTGGTGGATTACATGACAAAGGCATTTGGAAAATATGCCAAGAAAGTGCATCATGTTTGCGCACAATCCTGGGGACCACTGGATAGTAATTGGTGTTGTTCCAGAGTGGAGTAAGGTTTTTTACTTTGATCCTAAGAGGTCCAGTCCACGTAATCATGCGTTGTTGAAATCTATGCTAGATGAGTAAGTTAACACATTAACTTTCAAATATTGCATCCATCTCTCTGTACAGTTATTGTTGCTCACCTAATATGTTATCCATATTTGTAGGGCTTTTCATTCATATTGTTCAGCTTATGGAATGGCCAGTCAGTAGTTGACACATGTCACTAAATTGCCGGTATGTGATATTTCTAAGTTCCTTGCTTGCTAATCAGCTTGTTTGAGCAGCACCTTGTATGGCTACTGCATTCATTGTTCAGCAGCAGCTTGCATGGCTGCTACTTTCTAGAAGTTTACTTCACTAGGTAGTGTACAAATCTGTTATTTCTCATGCAAAAAAGAAAGCTTTCTACCTTGTTTCTCATGTGAGAAGCAGGCAAACTATCCTAAACGTTAGCTGATCCCCTAATTTGTGTCTACCTCTTGCAGTGCCATTAGCAAGGTTCTACCAATCAGTGTGGCTTCTACGCAGCACACCACATGAGATTAGCATTGGGATTACTAGATGTGGAAAAACCCGAGGTACCATCTGATGACATCTCAATTTAGTATGCAACAAGGATTTTAATTTGGTTGTCTGATAGTGGCTTACGTGCATTATACAATGCTTAGGTGAACACTTCGAATAGCATCTTTTTATCTGCTGCTGAGGTTTTTAAAATGCTAATGTCTTGCACTTGGATTTTGTTGGCCTAGTTAAAGTTGGCTACTGCTGAATCACCTTGCATTATTTTGTCAATTATTTTGCTTTTTGGCCAGTTTTCAGCTTTGTACTATTTTGTAACCTTCATTATTACCTTTTCCGTACACAACAATTCAAACTGTTGACAACTCCCCTCAACCAAGCAGTGTTGGATGAGATTCGTGAAAAAATTTCTTGGTTCATAATGTCTGAGGTCGTCGACAAAAATGGAGTTCCTTTGTAAGCGTCCAAGTAATTCAGTATGGTAAATGCAGTGTGTATTGCTCTGGTTACAAACTTATGCGCAGACATGTAGCACATTACATTAAACTTCTGTTTATGGTGGTCTTCAGACCTGTAATGCTTATATGTATTTAGAGTATTTGAACCTATTTTTTCAAGTCTCGTGATGCTTATTTATATGCCTGGTGTGATTAGCTTGCTGCTTATGCTGATCATATCAGCTGTGTATTGCCTTGTGATCATTGGATCGTGCTGGTTATGCCTTGTGTAACTTTGATCTGAGATGTTAGTTGGTTATGCCTGGTGTAATTGTGATCTTAAATGTGAGCTGGTTATGCCTGGTGTAATTGTATTCTGAAATGTCTACTATTTATGCCTGCTGGTGATTGTAATCTGAGAATTGTCAAAAAAAAATGAACCTGTCACCACAAACGCGCCTCGACATAACGCGTCTGCAAATGTTGAAGTGTCGGAGACGCGTTTTGCCTTGATGCGTCTCCAAATTTTTTTTGATTTCCAGACGTGTTTTGGCTAAACGCATCTCCAAATTTTTTCGATTTCCAGACGCGTGTTAGCTAAACGCGTCTCCAAGATGCAAAGTTACCAGACGCGTTTGAGCTGAACGTGTCTGTGAGAGTATGAATTTGGAGAAGCGTATTGGTGAAGGCACGTCTGGGAACTTTAGGATTTGGAGACGCGGTTTATATAAACGTGTCTGCAAATTTTGGGATTTGGAGATGCGTTTTTCTGCGTCTCCGATTTCGTCAAATCGCAGACTTAATTTTGGAGACGAAAAAAAATTTCGTCTGCAATAGGCGTTGAGACGTGTCTCCAAAGCCCTTTTCTTACATAGTGATAACAACTTCGGGCCCGGTCCCAGGCCAATCCACGCATGTAATAGGGGAGTCCCTATCCCGATGAGTGACTAAGGTTTTTGGCAACACCACCCCTGTGACTATGTGCCCTGAAGGCTTGCAGGATGCCATTCTGTAGCTCAGAGAGGAGCAGATTGCAGCATGCGTGCAACGAGCAGGCACGGGAACTTCAGCGGCAATGAAATTGGCATCTATAGAAATGTTCATCAGTTTTGCTTGTTCATGTGATTTGACTAATGACCTGCTAAGTTTATATTCAACATTTTGCACCAGAGCCGTGTTAGTCTAATCCTTGAACGAATTGCTCACGAGTAGTCCCCAATTCGCATTTGTTTGTACTAGTTATAGTTGATTAATTCTAAATACCTTTTGGTTAGCGTTAATTGTACCTAACTATGCCTCTGTTGATGTAATTGCTTATGGTTAGTGGGTAATTTGGTACGATTCCATGGCTGGGTGGAGGTGACCACAATTAGGCCTAACTGCCCTCGAGCGGAATCATTTTAATGATCAATATTTATGCCAAAAGGAGTAGGGGACAAGGCCAAAATCAACTACCCTGGATTGAAATACCCAAATCCCTAAAAGGCTCAGGCGAAATCCCCAAAGTAAAGCCCAACCCAATTTCTCAGAATGGAGGTTTCTCACCTAATGATGCATCCGTGTTGCTGGCCTTGGGCTCCGCCGCTTGCGCGCCCAGATGTCGAAGTCGCTCAGGACACCAGCTTAACGTTGTTCCAAGCTCGCGAGCACGCCGCACTTCACGGCAACGCAGTGGACAACCTCGACAAGGCCGCGTGCCGCATCAGTCGGCTGCACGTGTATCCCGACGAGGAGGACCAATGCGCCGTGCATCTCTAGCGCAAGGGCTCGTCGGAGCGCCATGGTGGCTCGTACCTCAGGGCACTGCTGTAGCTTCCTAGCGCATCAGTTTGGCAGAGCCCCGCCGCGCAACTCGCTCCTGAGGCGCGACGAGTCCGGCCGACAGGGGCGTAGTGACTTGGGGGCGACCCACCCCACATTTGGCCTAACGTGTATTTAGTGTACTGTAGCACCGTTTTTCAATTGTTCCCATTTTTAGCCTACCCATTAGAGTCCAACAAGCTTCGAGGCTTCCAGCCCACCCTCAGATTTGGGCCTGGACTCGCCGCTTGTATCGCCGTCGGCACGCTCGCACAACCGTTGCGCTACCGTCGTCACAGCGAGAAAAGCAGAATGGGGAATGGGTCTAGCGTTGGGTTTCATTCGTGGCGCGATCGATGACGGCCGTCTGTAACGAATGGACGGCACCGATGGCATCTTGGTAAATGGGCTGGCATGGTGTGCGTGTATGTGCGCGTGCGCATGCGGAAATTTCCGTACCTCAATCTCTGTTCTTCGGTCATCCACACCGGACGATAGTAGTCTGACCAGGCCGTCTGGCTTACTGCTCCCTTGCATGCGCTCGGAAATGTATGGGACTTCCTACGCGCAGCCCGTCCGAGGATTAACCGTCGATAGAACGGCCCACGGCCCGCGCAAACTAGGCCCACAACAACGGCCTTCTTCTTCTTTCTCGCGCCGCCGCCCCGCTGCCCTTGACCCTTAACAGTTCACTTTGTCCATCCGGATACCCAAACAAAACATTGACTTGTTTTAGTACCTCTAACAGTTAACACCGGCTTAGATTAGTCCTTAAGCTGTATTACACTCTGGTTTTGTCTACGTGTACCCTGTTTTTGGCTGAGACAAGCTGATTAGGCTAACAAGTCATCTGGCCCCCGTAGAAATAGGCCCAGCCCAGCCAATTAGGGGTCTAAATAGGCCGAGCCCATCTGTAACTGCAGCCGCACGTTCCTCAGAGCCGCCGCGCACAGGTTCGCATCCAGTCGAGTTCTTAGACCCTCGTTTCCTACGCCGCTCGCCGCTCCTGTCAAGTGAAAGAGTCAGGACTACATGATTGAGAGCCACGCCTGCTGATCGTGAAGCGTCAAGGGTTGAGGTGAGGCATCGAAACCATCTAGTGGATCGATTTTTCAACAATTGGATTGCGAAGACCAAGGCATTATAGTTCTGTCGCCTTGTGCGTTTTTGTAGATTGCACTGATTTCGTCCTTTTGGAATGAAATTAGATGCTAAAAATTGACTTCTGTGCGTTGCAGACTAAGAATTCCAATTTCAGATGTTCATGAGTCACACAAAATCTTTCTAAAGTGCAACAGAACTGTAATATTATGTTCTGAGCAGTACTTGAGTAATGTTTTTGTTAGGTAAGATTCGAGTCAAACACAAGAAAAATTCTGAGTGTAGATCACATTATCGTCCATGTCTAAAACTTAACTGGACTGTCTCTTAGCTCAAAAGACCCATGTGCACAAGTGAATAACGACTAACCTGCATCTGCCAAATTAGGTATCTAATAATAACGTATGACTGTTTGAAGGCTGGCATCAGAATACATGTTATTTGATGATGGCAGGTTGCTAAAAGAAGAAAGAGAGCAGGTACCAAGTGGGTGCCTGCAAGTGATGATCAGTTGACAGCAAGCACTATTTTTCAGGTAACATGGCGGTAGTATTTTCCTCGTGAAGATGACAATGTCATTTACGAATACTACCACTACTGACACCTGACCTTACATGTATTTTTCTTCAGACTGGATCTCAATCCCATGATGAGGCTCTGCCCATTGATAGCTGCAGTTTTGTAGATTTTTTGAGCGGATATACGTACATGGAGTAAACCATATGCTAGTTATGTCAGCAGCAGCAACAGAATGTTTACCTTACACGTATTAAGGACGTTTGGTTGTCAGGTTACTAATAATCGATGTTAGTTTACTCGTAATGTTTTTCAGAACCTTGTAATAAAGCAATTGGATATTCTTTCACCGAGTGCAATACGATGTTCTTTTCAATGCTTGATTTACTCATTTGTGATTATGATCAACACCTGCCTTTAATTGCCACGAATGTTTATCCTTGTGCATTGTACGCCCGCCAGACGCATGCGTGCGTAGCTTTTACGTGACCATATGCGAGTGTGCGGGCGAAATGACATTTTGGGCCTATTTTTATGGGTGAGGCAACTGCAATCAGATATGGTTTAGCTGGGCTCGGCCAGTTTCACGCCAGACAGATGACGTGTAGCCTAATCAGCTTGTCTCAACCAAAACCAGGGTACACGTAAACAAAACCAGGGTCTAACACAGCTTAGAGACTAATCTAAGCCGGTGTTAATTGTTTGAGGTACTAAAACAAGTCAATGTTTTGTTTGGGTACCCGGATGGACAAAGGGAATTGTTGAGGGTAGTAAATTGGACTTTTCTGCCATTATGAACCAATTGTTAGCAGAATTGAAAGAACACTCACTGCTAGCTCAAGGTTCCTATATTATGCTGGCAGAGTGCAACTAGTTAAATCAGTCCTAACTTCAACGCCAACCTATGCTATGTGTATAATGCTCTTCCCTGAACAAGTTGTGGATGAAGTGGACAGAATAAAGGAAGGACTGCCTTTGGAGAGGCAACGATAGAGAGAAAAAGAGTGCCAATCTAGTTGCATGGGATCGATGTCAGTTACCAAAAAACAAGGTGGGCTGGGAATTCAGAATATAAGGCTACAGAATAAGGCACTTCTATTGAAGCATCTTGATAAATTTTACAATAGAAAAGATATTCCCTGGGTGTCCTTAATCTTGAACAAGTACTACACTCATGAAGTGCCTCACCTTGCTAAAGAAGTAGGCTCATTTTGGTGGAAGGATGTTCTCAGGCTGAATACCATATGTACAGGGGTATTGCAGTATATATGTGTCATTGGGAAAGGAGATACAATTTCACTCTGGCATGATTCGATCAATAGGAAAATTTTGGGTGATGAGTATCTTAGACTATTCTCTTTTGCTAGAAATTAGGATGTCTCCCTTGCTGAAGCAATGCAGACTGATGATTTGAACAACTCTTTCACTTGTCATTATCTAATCAGACTTATCAGGAATTTTACAGCTACAACAAGACAGAGGCAATATGGCATGACACTGCTGACAGTGATTTATGGAGCTACATATGGGGAACAACATCATACACCACAAATAAATTCTATAAGCATCATTTTCAGCGTGTGACATGTCCAGTTTTGTTTCAACGGAACTGGAAAAACCAAGTGTATGCCTAAAATCAAGTTTTTTATTTGGCTATTACTAAAGGACAGGGTGAATACTAGGAACAGGCTGAGAAGAAGAAAACACGTTCTCCAATCTGGTTACAATTGTGTTTTGTGCACTAGACAGACGGAGGAAACTCTGGAACACCTATTCTTTGAATGCTCTTTTAATGTAACCTGTTGGTTCTGTCTTGGTATAACTTGGGATGATGATCTGCAAATACATGAGAGGATCATCCAAGGAAAGTGTTGGGATCCTGACAACAAGCATACGTCGGGCCGAGGAGCTGGCGAAGGCCAAGCCGCACACGCGCCTGCATCGAGGCCGAAAGCAATGACACGAAGGCAAAGCGGAAGAAGCGGACAACGCGAAGCAGATCTTTCTCCTAACCACCAGGGTCAAGAGCTAGGTCAAAGCAGCCAATGATTGTAAATATGATCATTCTCCTCCTCGTAAATATAGAGGGAGATGGTCATGTAAGGACATCTGTTTTTCGGGCCACGAGCCAAAGTAACAAGAATTCGAACCACACTCAGCTCTCTCTGAACGCTCGACCCCTTCGCCCGGCATCGCGAGCAAAGGAGGGCTTCGCACACTCTGGACTGCAGGGAACCTGACTGAGAACACTTCGATCGGAGCCTTCGAGCCAGGAAGAGGGCTTTGCCAACACCGCCTCCATCGACTTGCTACCCCGAGCATTAGGAGGGCTTCACAGAGTTGAAACGTAGGACGCGACCGCCTTCGATAACCTAGAACAAACTGAGCCCGACCTTCGACCCCCCAACATTTGGCGCCGACCGTGGGTCGAACCCACAACAACACAATGCGAAGAGAAGGCTTCTACAAGTGATGCGAAGCCTTCTCTACGATGACAAAATTTCATGAACGAAGCCTTCTCTAAAATGACGAAGCCTTCTATATATATGTTATATCATATCTGATATATTTTATATATGTCACATATTAATCTTTGTTCTTTTTTTTGGATTCTATCAGAGAAAGCCTTCTCTGCCAAAGAAAAGAGCCTTCTCCAAGATGATGAAACCTTCTCCAATACTACGAAACCTTCGCTATAACAAAGAAACATTCTCCAAAATGATGAAACCTTCTCTATTTCAAGAGAAACCTTCTCTACAAAAACTAAGCCTTCTCCATCCGGACGAAGCCTTGTCCAAGATGATAAAGCCTTCTCCATTTCAAAAGAAGCCTTCTCTACAATCAATATGTCTTCTCTATCAACGAGAAGCCTTCTCCAATATTTCAAAGTCTTCTCTAATATTAGGAAGCCTTCTCCAAGATTACGAAACCTTCTCCATTTCAAGAGAAGCCTTCGCTATAACAAACAAATCTTCTCCAAGATGATGAAGCCTTCTCCACATGAAGAGAAGCCTTCGAAGGCTCTCACACCTAAGTAAAAGGTGTCATCCTTCAAACGATTATCGAACAAGAGTTTCATGATCGAAGGCTCTCACGCCTAAGTCAAAGGTGTCACCCTTCAAACCATTTAGCGAAGAAGAAGTTCAGGATCAAAGGTTCTCGCACCTAAGTCAAAGGACATTCTTCAAAACGATTATCGAACTAGAAGTTCATGAACGAAGGCTTTCATACCTAAGTTGAAGGTGTGATTCTTCAAATCATTATCGATCTAAAAGTTCATGAACGGCCTCAAATACAAAAAAAAACCTCTCTACTGCATATCTTTGAAGTGTTCTTGTAGGAACACAGAGTCAAAGTATCGTCGACCTCAGAACAAGGCAACTCACCAATTGACTCAGATCTAAGGGCTAAAACCCCTTACGATATATTAAGTCTATCTCAAAGAAATCAAACTTCTTGACGGACTTCAAGTACATAACTCAAAACAGTTATCCTTTAACTACTTTGACGTGCGCCTAAGGGGCTCACATCGTCTTCACCTTCAGCCTTCCAAGACGCGAAGCCCGTACACTCAAATTCGACTACTTCGACGTGCGCCTGAGGGGCTCACATCATCTACGCCTTCAGCCTTATTACAAGATGCAAAGCCCACTCGACTTCGACTACTCTGACTTCCAAGACGTGAAGGTCTTCACCATCAAGCGCCCACATACGGAGCTCAAATCATCTCCAAGCTTGGACATTGAAGGACACGAAGCTCGTACCTTCGCCCATAGCGGAGCGGGAGAAAGGCAAGCTGCAAGAATGAAGAAAGAACTCGAAAAGCAAACAAAAAGTGACACGCATCTTATAGACGCCGAAACGCACCGGGAAACGGGCCGAATACCGGAACACGAAAGGACGCGACGTTAAGACGAAAAGATGTGACGACTGTTCTTGTTGCAGAATTAAAAAGAAAACTGGCTCAGGACCCCGCTACACGTGACCCTTCGCCAGTTGAGGGCTAATGTTGGGATCCTGACAACAAGCATACGTCGGGCCGAGGAGCTGGCGAAGGCCAAGTCGCACACGCGCCTGCATCGAAGCCGAAAGCAATGACAAAGAGGCAAAGCGGAAGAAGCGGACAACGCGAACCAGATCTTTCTCCTAACCACCAGGGTCAAGAGCTAGGTCAAACCAGCCAATGGCATGATTGTAAATATGATCATTCTCCCCCTTATAAATATGGAGGGAGATGGTCCTGTAAGGACATCTGTTTTTTAGGCCACGAGCCAAAGTAACAAGAATTCGAACCACACTCAGCTCTCTCTGAACGCTTGACCTCTTCGCCCGGCATCGCGGGCAAAGGAGGGCTTCGCACACTCTGGACTGCAGGGAACTTGACTCAGAACACCTTTGATCGGAGCCTTCGAGCCAGGAAGAGGGCTTCGCCAACACCGCCTCCATCGACTTGCTATCCCGAGCATCAAGAGGGCTTCACGGAGTTGAACCGAAGGACGCGACCACCTTCGATAACCCAGAACAAACTGAACATTATCAACACACGTTGGAGGCCTTCGACACATCGCACCCCGACCTTCGATCCCCCGACCGTGGGCCGAACCCACCATGAAAAGACAACAAGAACTTCATTAACCCTTCGTTGGACAACATCAGCATCAACAAGGACTTCGGGCAACAAGAAACACCTTTGAGTGGAGAAACAATGATGAAAGCGACCTTCGAAACATCAGAAACTGATTACATCACTCCAAGATGAGACACGAAGCAAAAAATGGTTCATCGTTCAGAACAACGTTACAAAAATACAAAAAGAAGCCGAAGACCATTCAGAAGCATTCGAAGCAAAAAACAACACTAGAAGACACAAAATAACTACTCCTTCGTCTTACTACGAGTCCGACTAGCCACCCCAGTCGGCTGCGAAGGCCTAGGCCGCCTGTCTTCAGGGCCCTCATCATCACTGATAATCACCACTCCTGGAAGAACAACGGCAAGAGGGACTGGTTCAACAGGAGCTTCGACCAACGAACGATTGTACACAACGCCGTTTTGTATCAAAGAGAAGAGCCTTCTCTATGATTACGAAGCCTTCTTCATTTCAAGAGAAGCCTTCGCTATAACAAAGAAGCTTTCTCTATGATTACGAAGCCTTCTCCATTTCAAGAGAAGCCTTCGCTATAACAGAGAAGCCTTCGGTATAACAAAGAAACCTTCTCCAAGATGATGAAGCCCTCTCCATTTTAAGCGAAGCCTTCGCTATAACAAAGAAGCCTTCTCCATTTGAAGAGAAGCTTTCTCTACAGCTAATAAGCCTTCTCTATCAGAGAGAAGCCTTCTCCAATACTGCGACGCCTTCTCTAAATATTACGAAGCCTTCTGCAAGATAACGAAGCCCTCTCCATTTGAAGCGAAGCCTTCGCTATAACAAAGAAGCCTTGTCTATGATTACGATCTCCATATGAAGAGAAGCCTTCTCTATGACAAATAAGCCTTCTCCATCAGGAAGAAGTGTCTCCAAGTGATAAGAAGCCTTCTCCATGATTATGAAGCCTTCTCCATATAAAGAGAAGCCTTCTCTACATCGATTAAGCCTTCTCCATCAGGAAGAAG
>LAPY01001906.1:0-10675 GCA_000970635.1 Eragrostis tef | reverse complement strand
GGGTGTAATTTTGATGTAGCAGAGAAAACAGCTGTAAACTTATACTCGAGTATAACAGACTGTAGACAAAGAAGAACGATCAGAATATATGGACCAGTTCAGTTATAGTAGTCCTGACAAAGTTTTTGACAAATTTTTTACATATTTTCTTTGTATCAAGTGCTTGAAATTTCGTTTGTTTTCAAGCACCGCCTGGTGCGTCCGATCTGTTCCAAACTTCATGCGCTTGATGGACACATCCAGGTGTTAACGGGCCCGCAGTTGTCAACAGATCGACCCGTTAGCCTTTTTGTTTTCCCCTTTTCCCACATTTCGATCGAGATTGGAGAGAGCGGGAGGTGGCAAGGTCGCCGAGGGAGGAGGGCGAGAGAGAGAGAGGGAGAGAGGGAGAGGGCGGCGGCGAGGTCGGGTGGCGGCGACTTCTCGTCGGCGCGGTCGAAGGTTGGCCCCGTCGATTTTCCGTGGCGGCGCTCTGTTGACTTTGAGGAGGCAGCGAGGTCGGCCGATGAAGAGTTCGAGAGAGGGAGGCGGTGAGGTTAGCCAGCGGCGGCTTCTCACCGGCGCGGTTGAAGGCTGTACCTGTTGAGTTTTCGCGGCGTCGGTATGTTGGTGCCATTTTTGGTCGGCTTTGATTTGTCGAGCAGTGGTTGCGCGCCTATATTCGTTCATGGGTGTTGATTCTCTTTTTTCGTAGGCTGTAGACTTCACCGTGTTTCATTCTCTGTTTTCCTTGTTTTGTGTTTGTTTGCTTCTGATTTCCTCTGTATTTTCTCGAGATCTGAGTCAGTCTCAAGCATCTTAATCTGTCGCACGCTGCAGTTCTCTTCACAGTTCGTTTTTGGATTTCTTCTGTCTTGTGATTTTGGTGCAGGTTGGTCGATCTGACGAGATGCAGGAGCAAGGCAGGTCAGGTTCTGCTGCTGTGAACGGATTTCCTGTCTGAAGAGTTGAGCGACAGGACCTGGTGCACCATGATTTCAATATTACATGCTTGTGTCTGTAGTGTTTGTTTGTGCAGGTCTAACAGAATGACAACGAGTTCAGGCACCGAATTTCGGCAGAACAAGTTCTAGCACTTAGCTTTGTCCCCTGTGGTGAGGAACTATTTGTATATTGGGTGATGTGCAGCTGTTACAAATGATGCCTGCTGGCTAATTTTTTTGTTGTAATCACTGCATGTGCATGACTAATTTTGTGGATCCATATACTGCTAGTTCTTTTGAGGCACCCATGTCGCATGCTTGTGAATTTCTCTTTCCTGCTGCTTTGTGCTCTACGAAGAAATCAAGTGCGTGTCAGGAGGTTTCTAACTTTCTAAGTTACTGATGTCGCGTGCTATTAGTTTATCCAGCTACTTGCCTGCTTAGTTTGTAGTTAGTGTGTTTGCTTGCTTGCTTAATTGGTTTTCCGAAGCCAGGTTTGTTAATTATCCTTTGACGGACGCATGCTAAAGTGCGCTGGTAGTTGCTAGTTTAGTTTTGTTTTCTAGTTGTTTTTGCTTGGTCGTTTAAGAGGGAAAAAAACTTGCCAGTAGAAGATGCTTAGTTTTTCTTTTCAGCTTTTCTTACAGTAACTTAGTTTTCCTTTTGTACAATCTTGCTTGTTTAACTTGTCTAACTTAATTAACTTGTATGATATCTGATAGTAATTATTTTGCAGGTTTTTTAGTGCCATGAACTGCGTGTCAAAACCTTGGGCAGAACATGTCTTGGGGAAAGCACAATAGTTTGTGGTAAGATAACTTGACCTTTTTATAGACCCTCACATTATTTTGACCTTTTTACAGCATTTAGCCTGTTCTCTGTGTTGCTCGTCATTTTTTTGTTTTCTGAAACTGTCTATAAATTATTCATTAAACAGAAACTATTGCAGTCACTGTTAGGTGTTCCACGGAATTTGCAGTGAACACATTGCTCAAATAATACAACTTTCTCGAGATAAAAACGAATTATTACTTAATGATATATCATTTATCCATTTGTTGTTATAAAGCCAAATTATGTGAGTTATATTAGTATATTGCCTATGTTGTTAGAATTACAGTTATGCAATATAGGAATTGCACAAATTAGTTAGTGCAATTTTGTTATTATAAGGACTGCAACTTGAGAAATTATACTAAATTCAACACAAATTTGTAGTTGTTACTTGTAAGTGCTTGGCAAGTAGTTGAAGTGTCGAATCATTTGAAGGTATATGAGAAACATATAAAACCACTTCCAGACTTCCATTTATTAAAATTCAATATGTGTAAGTTGGTATCTGTAGACATGGAATTAGACATGCCATACTTCGTTTTTGGCCTAGCCTACCCCTTTGTACTTTGGGTATACATACATTCAGATTCATGGTTTCATTTATATAATGAGTCCATCAATCCGTAAAACATGGGTGCCTTAATATAATGAGCCCATCAATCCGTAAAACATGGGTGCCTTTATATAATGAGTCCCATCAATCTTCTCGCACATTATCTAGTAAATTTTATTTTTAAGGATATACTACTTGGCGATATAAATTTTACCTTTACTATGTACGTGAAGGTATATGGCACATGCTGATACTTATCTCTCTGGCTACTCTCTTCATCCATTCTGGTTGCATTTGGTTGCGATATATACTGCATATGGAATTACAGCTGGATTAATGTCTAATTGCATAGCATATTTGGTGCAATTCTATAATATACATGTGGACAAATGTCTAATTGCCGTCTATTGTAGTTTTGTTGCTGTTTTCAGCTTTTCCAGTGGTGACTTACACAACCACTGCATGTATTGTGTGCATGAGTTGAAAATATGGTAATAATTTCTACTCCATGAGTATCAGCTGGGCATGCTACCACAGGCCTCAAGTGGTTAAAATTTAAGTGATTTTATTATGAGTAGGTTCATTCATGTTTTTGTTCATCACGTTGTGATTTGGCACTAACTAAAGTTGCATTCAAATTCTAATATTGATATTGAAGTTTAATAATGTAACAGAAGCAGAGATATGTTCAGGGTTAAGTTGTTGTCGATTGAAACATCTCTCTGCGTTCCTCATGTTTCCTTTTTTGCATGTGGTGTCTATTATGTCAATAATCCTAGCTCTGTTATTTTTTGTTTTGTAGGATCAGCTCTTTCTCAACATGGAGCTTTGTGATGAGGCATTTCTGTTACTATGGCTTCAAGACTGCTTAGAAGATAATAATGGTAATGAAATTGCAAGTTATGTGTTCTGAAATTACTAATGTGCAATTTTATTCAGATCATTGATTTTAACCTTATTGATTGGATTCTGTCAGTTTTGTGTTTAAATCTTCTTTTTTTACCCATTCTGCATGCATCTTTATGGCGTATGAACATGTGGCAATTAATGTCCATGTCATGCTTTATCTGAAGTTTTGTTTTCAGGTATCCCTTACTATTCCCCATACCCACTCTCTGATATCAATCACTGTTTATTATTATTAGTGCAACAGTTCACATGATGGAAGCGTTTTTTTTTAACTTTGTGTTGTGTTCAGTATGTATTTTGTTACTAGCTAGTTTGGGGTTAGCAATTATTTTTGATACCCATTATGCAGTCAGATCTTCTTATCTCATATAGAAGATTATGAATGTGTATGATTTTGTGGGCACATCAACATGAGGCAGTAATTTGTATATGTGGATTGGTGCACATAGACTTGTCTATCTTATCCTAACAACTATTGCTGGATTCTTATCTCGATCAGTTATTCCTGTCATCGACAAACCTACAAATACAAATTTACAGCTTGAGCATTTACACTGAAGGCAGTTTTGTTAGTATTGTTTTTATCGTGACTCATCAATAAACCTACAAATGGTCTATTTATCCGAACAAATCACTATGAGCAAGCTATTTGATGTATTGTTTTTGTTTATTAAATGTTGTTTCTCCTTTTATCATGACTGTTTGGATTGGTGACACAGATTTGTTAGGAGGTAGCTTACTTGAATCTTATGCTAGCAAGAAGCTTGTTGTATTCGGACCTCCTAAAGACTGATTTGTGTTAACAGAAAGTTCTACAAAATTCTACATGTTGATGCTGCGGATCAAAATTTGTTTTGTAATCAGTGCATATCTGTTCATTTAGTCAAACCATTTAATGATGAACATTAGTACTTATCTCAATGCAGATTACTAATTGATGTTTTCATGGCGAGTATATGTTATTCTGAACTTTTGGGGACATGCCTGATGTATCTCATATCGATGCATGAGATAATAGAAACCTGATTTGTTACTCTAGATAAAAGAGCCTTGGGTTCTAAATTGCATGTGCATAATATGATAATTGCAGAATTGTTCAATTATAATTTCAATAGGAATGGTTAGCAATTTCTCTCCATTTCCTATTTGTTGGTTTTATGATAGCTAGCTTTGCTGCAGTTTTTGTTGTTTTCCAGGGTGTGACATGGAGTCTGTTATAATGGTTCATCCAACTGTGTTTGTGGTGTCTTGTGGTTTCGAGTCGCAAGCACTATATTTTTTGCTTATCTGATCTATTGCAAGTATATTGATGCATGATGATTCATTGTCTATTTTTCAGCAAGTAACAGTTCTTTTAACCATCAATAGAGGGAGAATTCTATAGTAGTGAATGGAAATAAAGATTCATTGCCTTTTGATGGTATGGCTGATGCGATGCTGAGGTCGAGCGGTGAATGAAGGTCTGTGCTTTTCTTTACGATTTATTTCTTGTCCACAATTGATCAAATCACAAAAGGCTAGGCATTAAAGAATAATCTGTCGCATTGTGAAAATCTGCGACAGTGATCATCATAGCTAATTTGTTGTTGCAGCAGTTGCATGTAGCTCTCATTTATAAATGGTCAGTACTCGTGACACTATAATCCGACAATCTCATTGGACATTACTTTAGCTGACAATCTCATTGGACGTTACATAGAAACAAATCTACTATGTCCAGCGTCTTATTCCTTTGTGAAACTAGTATCCCATATAAAATTGCACAATGCATAAGCTAAATTTTCAGTTCTTGATGATTGAAAGTTCTGAGAAACCATAGTGCAATTTCCAGCTTTAGTACTCCCACGAGTCTTGAATGAGTACCAGTCAACATCTTGAGTATGTAATGATATATTTTTTTTCTAGGTAATTGTTGGGGTCTAGAAAAATTTGTTGTTTTGGTCTTTGTTTGCTTTGTTATCTGTACTTTACAAGAGTAGAATAAAGTAAAGTCAATATTACATGTTCTGATATGAACATTTTGCTTACCGTATCAAAACTCACAAGAGTGTCCTGTTTCTGTTTGAGCAGGTTTTGACTGCTTGAGGAATCTACTATGCTAAGTTGCGTCACTATGTAGCTTGTAGTTGCACTACCATCAAATTTGTGCATATTAGTTGAGCCTGAAAATGCACCTGATTATGCAGTTGGTGCATGCTGTTATCTTCAAGTTTATATCAATTTAGTTATATGTTTGCACCTTGCTGATTATGCTGAGCGTATGTATCTGTAAATTTGTCTGGTCTGAAAATGCTGTAGTCCTCTATTCTTTGTGACTTCCATTCTTTCTCTGGCAGGCAAGTGTTTTGTTAATACTACTGTCAGGAGCTACAAAATCTTGTTAATACTACTGTCAGGAGCTACAAAATTTGTTCATAGTAATGTATACAAAATTTACATTGTTCATAGTAATGTGTACAGACACAAGTCTGATATGTTGTGTTTTTGTTTTCAACGAAGTTAGAATTCAAATTACAGCTTCAGATACCATGTTTTTGTTGTATAAAGTGTTGTTTATCCTTTAGCAGGTCTGTCTGCTATTTTAGTGTACCCGAAAAAAATTCAAATTTCTTAACGGTGTCAGATTCTTGTGACCTGTTAGATTCAACTAATACAAACTGCCAACAAAACAACAAAGTACATCCACAATCGTCAGATGCTGATCTGACAGCTGTGGGTGGTGCTTGAAACACCCCCCAGATTTCAAGCACTTGAAATTTAGCGGGGCCCAAATTTTAGGCTTGTCACATTAAAGAGAATCTTACCATTTAAAAATATTAAATAAAATCTAATTATAAAACGCCCCATTTAGTCCACTTCTTGGGTGTCCTATATTTTTTTCTTTTTCTTTCTTTCGAAAGACTGGGTTTGATGTATTTCTCGGATGCCGGTGTTTGATATTTCTTGGATGATATTTAACTGACCGGTTCAGCAATGGTTCTGGCAGCCTAAACTCCACGCGCAGCAGGGAACCGAGGAAAAACAGAGTGAGTGGACCACGGGAACCATTGACATCTTGTGCGCGTCCGTAGGCCCTCCATCACTCCTTCAGAATCAAACCGCTAAGGCTCTAGCTGTTGACCCCCACTGTTCAACGTTGACTTGCTGCACCTCTCGCTCCATCTCCATCTACTGGAGTAGTACTTCCCTCGTTAATTAATTAAGGATCCGTGGTAGTGCTACGGCGGCTCTCTGGTTCTGCCTCTAATCTTCCGTCGCAGCCGGTCATCCACTCGCCAGGTACACACTCCAATCGTCAATGGGCTCAACTGAAGGCGGACAGCGCATGGGGCGAGGTGAGGCCAGGAAGATCGATCCATCCAGCTTCAAATTCAACGGATATGACTCTCGAGTCTCTGCACTTAATTAAAGCCGTTAACCGAAATTCAACAAGGCACGTTCTTAAAGAAGAGGGGACGATCAGACACATACTCGTCGCGGTTCTAGGAACCTCGCCCCCGTTTTCCCGTTTTCCAATGGTTGACTTCGAAGCCAAGGTTAACCCACGCAAAGTCTCCCCCTACTAGCCAAGTGTGGAAAAGTGATCCATCATTATAAGATTGTTCTTTCGTTGATCCCAAAGTGCTTCTGCTCCACGACGAGGAACGCACCATGAGTTAAGAAGATTAGTTGACGTTTTGCTTGGGCCCCCCATGTTTATCGGGTTTCAGAAAAGTTCAAAGTCATTTCCTTGTGTCGAAGTACAAAAGATGCATGAGGTAATTGCTAGAAACGAAATGTTTATAAAAAAACATGGAAAGACTACGATCAAAGGTATGGGTATATATCCTTTCAAAACATGGACTGTTTTGCAGCAGCTACAGTGTTTCAGTTATTTCTTTTGCGGTCGCTACAGTATTTCTGCAGCAGCTACAGTGTTCGCAGTTATTTTTCTGCAGCCGCAGCTGCAGCCTGCCGATCAGCCTCTGGCTTTTAGCATTATATTTTACTCTTATGGTTTTATGGAAGTATAGCACGGACGCGAGTGTGATGAGCACCAAAAGATAAAGGTGGCAACTCTGTGTGAAGAAAAAAGATAATACTTCTCAGAAGAGAATGTGAAGGTTCATTTATTACATTATAATGAACTTCCGCATTTACTATGTGTAATACCATGTTACTATCAAGGCATCATACGCATTTCATGTTTACTTTACAAATTGTTCATGAGAAGAAAAATGCATGCCTGAATTCTTAGATAACGAGGGGTGGAACATGAAAGAATGCCAAGGTGACATCTGCAAAAGGAAAAAGAAAAAGAAGCAGGGAAAGAAAATGCTAGAGGAAAAGATAAGCAAGTCATTGACTTTGCACCGCTCGTCTTCCTCCTCCCACCTTCTTACCATTTCCACCTATAAAACCCACCCCCATCCCACCACCCATTCCCACCTCCTCCCATTCAGAAGTCCTCGCAACCCAACCCGAACCGCAAGCCAAGAAGAAGGAAGAACCACCACCGCGTGGACCGACCCAGCCCTCTCCCGCCGCGACTCGGTCTTCTCCGACGCCAGCCAGCCATGGCCGTAGACCTGCTGGGCCGCGCCTTCGCTCGCGTTCCAGGAGGCCGCCGCGGCCGGGCTCCGCAGCCTGGAGCTCCTGGCGTCCTCCCTCTCGCCGACGCCGCAGGCCGAGCACCAGCCGCAACCGCTCGGGCAGATCGCCGACCAGGCCGTCTCCCGGTTCCGCCGCGTCATCAACCTCCTCGACCGCACCGGCCACGCCCGATTCCGCCGCGCGCCGCCCGCCGCCGTGCAGACGGAGTCGCCTCCCGCTTCTCCTCGCCCCGCGCCGTCGCCGGCGCCGCCCGTCGTCGTCTCGCAGCCGGCGGCGCCTCTGATGAGCCTGACGCTTGACTTCACGAAGCCNCGCGTGCCGGCGCCCTCCGCCGCGGCGAGCGGCGGCGTTGGCGCGTCGTCGCGCGCGGACATCCCGGCCGACGAGTGGTCGTGGCGCAAGTACGGGCAGAAGCCGATCAAGGGGTCCCCGTTCCCGCGCGGCTACTACCGGTGCAGCTCCGTCAAGGGATGCCCCGCCAGGAAGCACGTCGAGCGCGACGCCGCCGACCCCGCCACGCTCATCGTCACCTACGAGGCCGACCACCGCCACGACGCCCCCGCCGTCAAGGCCTGAGCAGCTGGATGCTACTCCTAGTAGACACCGTTGTTAGACTCCCCCCCTGTAGTGTTAGTAGTACTAGCTTGTTAATTTGATTTGTTCTTTTCTGGATTAGTGGTAGCAGCTGCTGGGTTTGTGTAAAGTCCTAATCAAAAGGAAGGTTTCTGTGGCACTCGAATTGCGTCTCTCGAATGAGCAAGATTTTCGCTAAAATGAATTATCGATGATTTTATCTAATTAATTTCACGCTAAAAAGAAATTGATTAACTTGCGAGCAACCAAGTCGTCGCAGAGCATCGGCATAGCATGCGGTTCAGTTCAGCGGCGCTGTGCGCGAGTCAAGAAATTGGTGGGCATAAATACGCGCTTTAAGTATTCGTGTCGGGGCGGTGGGGCCCACCAGGGAGGCCGGTCAAAAGCGGCCGATGAGAGGTCGCTTTCGGGGCCATAAACTCCACTAGTCTCTCCGCTCGCTCCGTGGTGGTGGTGGGGCGCCGCGGGGAGGATCCATCGATCCATCGTACGGCTGCTATTAAGCGGCGGTTGGTGTCCAAGAGTTGACCACATCTTCACAATCACACAAACGCCTGCGCGTTAGTAAAACCGAGGGCGACGGCCGCGCCCACTCGTCAGGTGGATTTCCGCGCCATTGGCCGGCCGGCCTTGGCCGCTCCCCGTCCCAGCTTTCCATCCGTTGACTTCGGCAGTTCAAAGCTCTCAAGCTGGCATGCAGCAGCGACAGCAAGGACGATAAATTTAGCATAATAAATAAATTATATTTATATAAATCAAAATGAAAAGAAATATCCCGCTTAAACTCGTCACCAAAGATTGTTATAGCCAGGGAGATTCGCTGTTCCATTGAGATGATATTTGTTGTGTCAAATTTGTCTTATAAAGCAATCCAAATAGAATGCCAAAGAAAAAACAGTCTCTTGATTACGCATATATTTTGGAGAGATCGTCTATGGCATGGAGAATTTCTATGCTGACCTGATATTCATGGTCAACCAATATCCTTGGATTAAATACTACCACTTGTTTGAGTGGCAAGTCAAGCACGTAATATACTACGCCTTGCCGACTGGTTTGGCTGGCGTGTACACCATGCCGCTTTAATTAATTTTCTCTAGAGCCTGGCTAACAACGCACTCCCAGCTGGTACATTAGTTTTCTCTCAAGTTGGGGAACAAAGTCGTACAAGTTGGGAATTTGTTTATGTGCCATTCCAAAGTCTGACCCGCAATCCGCTCCAGATGTTTTCATTTTAACAGTTCGTTTTAGTTTGTATTTCAGTGTATCTTTGTTGATTCTATTAACACCACTTTTGCAAGATAGAAGATCGAAATTGCACTTTATAGTAGAAAAAAAGTTGGGCATAATCTAATTTGTATTTGAATCTAACCTTTTGTTTATTGTCAGGTCATTTTCGCAAGACTCGTTGTGAACCGCTGACCGAGGGCCCTAGATGTTTTGCTTGCACGTGTGATGCGACCGACTTGATTTAAGAGTCAGTCAATTGCTTGGAAAACTTTCTCGCCAAAAAAAATTGCTTTAAAAACTTAATAAATGGATGATTTGTTATCCGCCCATGTGAATTCCCCGTAGTAAAATGTGCTTCAGTGCCCATATGTCAATGGATACTTGAGCTTGGGAAGAGCTGAGTTTGGCACACCGAAACCACAAAGGGGTTGTTCGTTTCACATGGTCTAAATTAGAGGGGTCTAAACAAAAGAAACTTACATTTAAGAGTATTAAATAAAGTTTAATTACAAAACTAACTACAGAACTTCTGGTCTAATTCGCGAGACGAATCTAATGAGAGTAAGTAAGCCGTGGTCAGACGATGGTTACTGTAGTATTATTGTAGCATGACTGTAACAAAACATAGATTAATTAGGCTCATTAGATTCGTCTCGTAAAGATATACTCATTTGTAAAAAGGTTTTGTCATTAGACTTTATTTAGTACTAAAAATTTTTTTAGAGTCTTTTAAAATTTAGTGCTTAAAAAAACGAACAGGTCGAATTTGTTTATGCTCGGGTCCTTTTCGCAAGACTCGTTGTGAACCGCTGACCGAGGGCACTAGGTATTTCGCTCGCACGTGTGATGCGACCGACTTGATTTGTGAGTCACTCAAATGCTTGGAAAACTCAAATCGCTGTTTTGTTATCCGGCCATGTGGATTCCCCGGAGTAAAATGTGCTGCAGTCCCCATTTGGTAGACCTGTTATTCTTCCGGTGAAAAGGGTGTGGTCGATGATGATGAGGACATCACTACTACCGTTACACCCACGCCTCT
>LAPY01001904.1:77653-92944 GCA_000970635.1 Eragrostis tef | reverse complement strand
GGGGGCCGCCCGCCGCCGCCGCCGGCGACCTGGACCTGTCGGAAGCTTCATCCGGTGATGACACCACTCCATGTAACCTTTCTCATTCTCCCCCTTTACTTCGCTCATTCATCCTGCGGCGGCAGCGCTCCGCGACTTGCTGCGGACCATCGTCGAAGTTATTGTCGGATGCGCCGCACTCCAATTCAAATACTTGGCGAGCGAGCTCTGGAACGCCGCCGCTGATGGACAACCGCATCCTAGACGTGCCCTCAAATGGGCGCCGCCTCAAGACCAGGGTCTCCGACCACCATACAGCTCCTAAGTAAGCGGAGGTAAAGATCACACTTTTTCTTTGCATTCGATTTTTTCGATTTATTTTGTTTGCTGCATCTGAAATTCCTCAGCTTTGGTGCGGTCTGCACATTTTGCTTGCAGCAGCTTGCGCCTGGGGTGCAATGATTCAGAGGAATCATAGCAAAGATTGCAGCAGCCAGTTGTAAACCGCAAAATCAGTTCTGCAACATAAAATCTTCGCAATATATTGAAAAGACAAGCCATCAGTGGGGATGTGGCACCTTTACTTCAGCTAATCGACTAGCATTTTCCAAGGCAACAGTATAAGAGGTCAGTATTGTAGCTGCAACACAAGAAATTTCGTTTCAGAAACAACATGAAGTTGGCTAAAATCTTTGCTTTTCATTTGAGAACACTTTTGTACACTCTCTCATATATACATCAAAATTGTTTTGATGATCAGCAGATCCTCTAAAATACGGATGCTAATCACAGGGGTCAGAGTTGTTGTATGATCTATCTACAAGCTAAGAGTATTTAGAAGAGAAACTCTGCTCTGGATCAGTGTCCTGAACAAAGCCTCAACCCCTCTCTCAAGATCAACAAGGTCCAACTCCAACTCCCGCAATTGCTCCTCCTCGCACACAACTCTTTTCTTCTGGAATGTCTTGGAGACAAGAGACCACTTGCTCGAACTTGGCGTCGTGATTTGCTTCAACAAGATATACGATGATGATTCTAGCATGGTGATGGCAATCTCTCTGGCTTCAGACAACAACTTAATGACCCTGCTGCTTTCTTTATCGGCTGCAGTGGATTTCTTGCCGACCTTCTTAAATTGTTTTTGCACCTTCTTGGACACGCGGATGCAGGGCTGGATCTTGGAATGAACAGTTGCATCGTCTCCTCTTTTCAGAGCCGGCTGCACGTCCAGGATGCTCTCCTTGAGCTCTCCAAAGCTCTCTTGCATAGCATTGCAGAGGTCAAGCAAGACGAGAGAACACTCGAGCTCTTGCTCCACTACTTTCCTCTGCTTTGCAACTTGGCTGCTGGGTAAACACATAAGCTCGCCAATGTTGCTGTAGACTTCTCCAAGCTTTCTCAAACCTTCGCACATGGTTCCAATGGTTGCAGAGGATGAGGTGATTGTTGTTCTCATGCTCTGCAATTGTTCTTCAACATCGATTTCATTTGAGCAAGGGCTGGAAGGCACACTAGCAGATCTGAGGTGGAAAGCCATGGTTGTAGTGGAAGTTGTAGCGAGGAATAGAAGATAGCAGAAGAGAAACTGCTGCAATGGTGTCAACCTGGCTATGGTTTGCCTCTTTATATAGCAAAACAAGCTGAAGTAGTGGAATCCCTGCCCTGGTGGACAGTGAGAATCTCATTAATAATGTGGTGCCATGCTGCAGCGACAAAACCAGCTATCTCCATGAGTCCAAGACATGTTGGTGTTTTTTTCCCCATCTAAGAGAATATCTAACTTAAGTTGGTCTTATAATCAGCATGTCATGTCTTGAAGGTAGCAGAACCATCTGCATGATTATGCATTTAATACATAGATGTTGTGGCTAGGCTGGCTGACTTTATCATTCAGGATTCATCATGTGGCATTTCATAGCTGGCCTGTTGCACCTGCCTGCTGATGTGGCATTGCATAGCTGGCCTGTTGCACCTGCCTGCTATGCTTACAACATTTAGAATCTGAATTTGCAACTTCAAGAAGATCCATATGCCATCCCAGTTTCAACCAAATCACATCATCATGTTCCACAAATTGCCAACAGGAATCAGCATGGCATATTAATCCGGTGCCGATCTCAATTATCAACTGCAAGCTCAAATCTCATGGCTGGAGGTGGCATCATATCAGTTAAGTAGAGCATGATCCACTTTACAAGGATCTTGTGCCAGTAGTGGAGACACATCACATATAAAAGAACAGTGGCCATCTCATGGTAAAGCTTTGTTAATTGCTTAACCTACAAGATCAATAAATTGCTCTTTTTTCTGGAACATAATATTTGTTAAGTTATCCACTATGTCACATTTGGAATCGAGGAAGAAAGTAGAATTGACAGAATGAAGCGAGAAACGGAGACAAAAATGTTCTTTCCAATTGAGTAATTTTCTGTACACTTTCCCTCGTATATACATAAAAAATCATTTGGATGATCAGCAAATCCTCTAAAAGGCTGATGCCAATCGCAGAGACCAGAGTATTTAGAAGAGAAACCCTTCTATGGATCATTCTTCTGAACAAAGTTTCAAGTCCGCTCTCAAGATCAACAATGTCCAACTCTAACATCTGCAACTGATCCTCGCACACAACGGTTTTCTTTTGGAATGCCTTGGATACAAGATGCCATTTGCTAGAACTCAGCGTTGTGAACTGCTTTGATAGGAGATCCAATGTCGACTCAAGAATCGAAAGAGTGATGTCTCTTGCTTCAGACAACAAATTGACCACCTCGAATCCTTCAATGTCAGAAGAAGCCTTGCTGTTTATTTTTTTGAACTGCTTCTGTGCCTTCTTGGCCAAGCGGGCGTAAGACTGAACTTTAGCCTGAACAGAGCGCTCGAGCTCCTCCTTCACAACCTTCCTCTGCTGGCACTGGATGCTGGGCAAGCAAGTGAACACATCTATGTGGCTATAGATGCTCCCACCTCCCGAGCTTAGTCAAACCATCAACCATGGCATTGATGGTCACTGAAGGTGAGCAGACAATAGCCTTCAGGCCCTGCAGCTGTTCTTCGATGCTGGTTTCGTTGGAGCGAGGGCTTGAAGGCGCACTTGCGGATCTCTGGTGGCAGGCCATGGTAGAAATTTAATTGAAGCTATGAAGTTTCTTTTAGCTGGAAGTGTAATAGAAGGCAAGTTGCTGCAATGGTGTCTTCTGGTTCTGGCTTCTCCCATATATAATGAAGAGGTTGAAGCAACTGCACAGCTGAACGAGCAGACAACAGGAATCATTTTCATGTGTAATCACGTTGTGAGTTGCAACATAAGTGACACAAACCAAGAGGCAATCACTAGTTGAGCTTGATTACGAGAGTGTCATGTCGCCATTATGGGAGGCAAACTGGTCTGCACAAGTGAAGGGCTATCAAGTTTGGCATCAGATCCAGATGGTGCGATAGATTAATTAACATGCAATGCTGGTGGAGAAATGTACAACTAGTTGACTTTGCTCACCTCCAGACTCCAGGTTCCCAACCAAGCCTAATTTAATTATCTGATTCTGATCGGATCACAGAATTACACGGTGTCTTCACGATATTCCCTATCTCATGTCTGAACTCTCAATTTGTTGCTCGACTGCAGTGTTGTATCCTCCATCATCCACGTGTTTTTGGCGCAGTAGGTGCCTCTCCTTAATAATACTTATTATTTGCCCTCATGCTGCCATCACTACCAGCAATGAACCTGCAGCATCTGCTCAACCGTGCAATATGTGCACGTTTGTCACAGGTATGCATATCTCCTAAAATTCTTGAGAAACATTTTTTTTTTGTGGAGGAAGACAACAGAAATGGAAGTGAAGTAGTTACTTTTGTTTTATCATCATGCTTCACTGTTTTGTTTTCAGCAGTTTTCAGAGGTAGTATTTCATCTTGTTGCATCTGATTTCTGAAGCATAACTTTGTAGAGTATTTGACTCTCAAGAAAATTTGTCTGCAGTACAAACGGAATCAAAATAGCATAAAATAAATTTAAAGTTTATTGCACTCTCCCAAATCATTTTGCACTGATAATATTGCATTATAGACATATTATGAAATGCCAAGCACCCCATCTACCAAATGCGGGATTAAATCCTTCAGATGCTTGCAAACGTGTGCTCTTTTATAAAAAGGTTTCTGCAACTAGATTAATGCAAAAGGGTATAATTTTACTCCTAATTTCATCTGTCACATCAGACATAACCTCACGAGTTAGCTTTGCATGTTCTTTAAGATTAGTAAAAAAAAAACCAGTACAGTCGTGCTATTCATCATACGAGGCATCTCTAACTCCAGTTGAGCTTATGCTCAATATGTCATGTCTCAGTGGGTCTTGAAAAAGGCATCTGCACGAGTGTGTAATGTAATGTTAGATTCAGATCGTGTGATCAGGGAGCAAGCTTAGAGTTGTGGCCATGTTGGTTGCTAAATGTTAGTGGAAGGAGCAATGGAGTAGTTGACTTCATGATTTGTCATGTGGTCTTGCATTGCTTGCCTGCTGTACTTACAACATTTAGCATCCGAATCTTGCAACTTCAAGGTAGCCCACATGCATTGGCAGGAAGAATCAGCATCATAGCTTACTCTAGTTCTGATCAGTTAGCAAATGCAAGGTCAAATCTCATAGCTAGAGCTAGCATGCTGTCAGTTAATGAGGGCAAGATCCACTTTACAAGGATCTTGTTCCTGTTGTCTAGGCACATCATATGGTACAAACTTTGCCAAATTACACTGCCAATAACATAAGCATCTGATGAGTAAATTACTTTTTTTTTTCTTGAAGAAAATACAGATGATTGTATATTTGTTTATCTGTTTGAATGTCACGTCAGGAGACAAAAAAGTAGTGGAATTGGCAATGTGTAATTGATCCAAAATATCTCTTTCAAAGTTGAATAATTTTCTGTACAATTTCTCTCATATATACATCAAAATTGGTTGGATGATCAGCAAATCCTCTAAAATGCGGATGCCAATCACAGGGATCAGAGTTGGTTGGATCCTGATATCTCTACAAGCTAAGAGTATTAAGAAGAGAAACTCTGCTCTGGATCAATCTCCTGAACAAAGTCTCTACTCCGCTCTCAAGTTCAGAAATGTCCAACTCCAATGCCTGCAACTGCTCCTCATCGCAGAGAACTCTTTTCTTTTGGAAAGCCTTAGATACAAGAGACCATTTGCTAGAACTTGGCATTGCGACCTTTTTCAATAGGAGATCCAATGTCGATCCGAGAATTGACACAACGATCTCTCTTGCTTCAGCCAACAGCTTGACCACCTTGCATCCTTCAATGCCAGAAGCAGCCTTGCTGTTGACCTTCTTGAACTGCTTTTGTGCCTTCTTGGCCAAGCGAGTGCAAGATTGAACCTTGGCTTGAGCGGCCGCATGGTCTCCTCTCTTGAGAGCCAGCTGTGTCTCCATGACGTTCTCCTTAAGCTCTGCAAAACTCTCTTGCATAGCATTGCAGAGGTCGAGCAGGACGAGTGAGCACTCGAGCTCCTCCTCCACAGCCTTCCTCTGCTGGCGCTGGCTGCTGGGCAAGGAAATATGCTCGTCGATGCGGCTGAAGATGCTCCCGAGCTTTGTCAGACCATCAACCATGATTTCGATGGTCGCTGAAGGCGAGGAGATGGCTGCCTTCAGGCTTTGAAGCTCTTCCTCAATGCTGGTGTCATTGGAGCGTGGGCTTGAGGGCAAACTCACAGATCTCATGTGGAAGGCCATGCTTGGAAGGAAGCTGTGAAGCTAATGGAAATGGATGGAAGATGAGAGAAGGCAAGCTGCTTCAATGGTGTCTATTCTCTGCCTCGCCTTGCCTCTCTATATATGAGAGCAGCTGAAGCTCACATCTGAAAGAGGTTGCACCAGCAGACAGAAAGAATCACTCTCATGTGTAATCAAGTGCAAATCTGAAAGAGGTTGAACTAGCAGGCAGCAAGAATCAGTCTCACGTGTAATTAACTGATGATCTTGGTTACGAGGCTGTCCTGTCTGCATTATGTGCAGCAAACTGATCACCTGCACGAGGGAAGGCGCATTGCGGCTAGCATCAGGTCCAGATCGTGCGATGGATTAATTAACTTACTAGTTGCCGGTGGAGGAATGAACAGCTAGTTGACTTCACTCTTCTCCAGCTCCAGGCTCCCAGGCAAGCCGCGCCTAATCATCTTTGTAGAGGATTCGAAAAAAAAACAGAGAGAAGAAAACTTGGTAATTGTGTTGTATCAGCACAACTTAGTATTTTTCTTTCGGTATTTGAGCCAAAAAAATGTGGAATCATTGAATCGGATTTAAAGCAAAATTGGTGTAATGAATATCCTTGTCTTAATCCGTTGTGTTTTGAAGTTCTAACTAATCCTATACATTCCTCCATTTACCCCTATTTCACAACAGGTAGCTCATACGAGTTATATTTGCAATTTATAGAAGATATTTGTGGTGTATCTGTGGCTACTTTTATGTGCAACTAAATCTTACAACATTTGAGCTCATTACTTTAATGTATTGTTGAATCGCAGTTCAGTTCACTCGAGAACCCTTGTTTGTTTGTCTTGTCATGAATTGTGATAACAGAGTTCATCGAGCTGTCGACTTTACAAGGATCCTTTGCCTATTGTTGAGCCACATCCCATGTGAGTATTGACTGTGGCCATCTCATCTGTTATTTACAAACATGAACTACTAGTACTCAATTGTCACATAGCCAGTAATGGTTAATATCTTCTGAGAATATATTTTTTTCAGGTGATTGTTTAACTATTTAGCTGTCATCCATGTCAAGTTATGGAAATATTATGGCGAGTGCGCAAAAATTGAAAATATGAAATGGGACAAAAACTCCAGGATTTTCAGCTGAATGCTTTTCTGCACACTTCCTCTCGTACTGGAGAGTAATCGTAGCAGCCATATCGTACGATCCGTCTATCAAGCTAAGAGTATTCAGAAGTGAAAGTGAAACTCTGCTCTAAATCAATGTCCTGATCCTGAACAAAGCCTCAACTCCGCCCTCAAGATCAACAATATCCAACTCTAACTCCTGCAATTTCTCCTCATAAACAACTCTTCTCTTTCGTAGTACTTTGGTGACAAGAGACCACTTGCTAGAAATCGGCATAAATTTTCTTGGACAAAAAGATGCAACGATATTTCTGGCGGCAATCTGGAAATCTATCTAGCTTCATAAACAACAGTTGTGGTAGACTTCTTGCTGAATTTCTTTTGAACTGTTTTTTGCACTGTCTTGAACACGCGAATATAGGACTGAACCTTGGTCTGAATCATTGCATCATCTCCTATTTTAGAACGAGCTTCATGTGTAGGATGCATATCTTAGGCTGTCCAAAGCTCTCTTGCATGGCACCATTGCAGAGGTCGAGCAAGACAAGTGAGCCCTCGAGCTCCTGCTCTGCTGCTTGACTTGGCTTTTGCGCAAGAATGCAAGCTCTCCAATGCAGTTGTAGACTCCTTTAAGCTTTTTGAAACCGCCGCATGTGATTCCAATCGCTGCCGATGAAAAAATTATTGTCCTCAAGCTTCATAGCTGTTCGCGGGTGTTAATTTCATTGGAGCGAGGGCTGGAAGGCACGCTATCGAACCTGAGGTGCTATGCCATGGCTGTAGTGGAAGTTGTAGTGTTTTGCTTTCCTCTAAGGGTGGAAAAAGAGAGGCTGCTGCAAATGCAATGGTGGTACCACTTTATATAAGGAAACAATCCAAAACGGGGCGTTGTTGATGGTATCGACAGAAAGAATCTCATATGCAAGATTACTACCTATCTCCACGACAAGCTGATGTTTTTCTCTCTGTTTTTTTCCCTATGGCCAGGCAAGAAGCATCTTGAACTGCACTTGAGCTTTTGATCAGCGTGATGTCTTTATGATTGGCGGCAAATGACCTGCACGGGTGCCTAGTTTAATGTCAATCCAGATCGCGAGATTGTTCAGCAGGCTGTGCAATTGAAGAAGAAAACTGTGTCTAAGCTGTTTGATGCAGGCATGTGGAAGGAACAGCTGGCTTCATTGTTCTTGTCTGCTTCATTGTTACCTTACTGGTTGTGATGGCTCATCGCTGGCATGCTTTTTTGTTTTCTTTTTCTTTGCAGAGTCTAATATCTACGGCAATCTCAAGATGAACCATGTGCTGGAGAATTATTTGGATCTTCTAGTGCAGTTATGATCCTAATTAAGCTGATCACGTCGTCCTGTTCCAATTACGGGCAACAAGAATCATTGTGCCAACTCAGTCTGGTGCATGCTCTTACTCTTTCTTTTAATTTGGGATTCCATACAGAACATTATTGGTGTCATGCAAGCTATGTTCTTGCTAAACACTTATATGCACATATTTACTATTATTCATTCAAGTGAAAGATCATAACAAAATTATCCACGTTTCTTACCTATAGATCTACTTGAAGATTTTATGATTCAAATGATAAAAATTCGGCTAAGATTTTTGAGGAATTAATGAATTGATATAGGGACACTAAAGAATTTTTTCCTCAATAAGCAACCATAAATAACCACATTAAATAAAAAGAAGAAACAAAAGCTCAAACAATTTATTTTGGATTTTTGGAAAACAAAATATATTTGGTATGCCCGACTTTAAGGCTGGAGATCAGTCATATTCATGTGTACATAAAGTAGAACTTCCTGCAAGAAGAATTTTGGATCCAAGTATATATCAACACCATTGAAAGTATATTATATGCTTGTTCTTGAAAATAAGTGATGCTCAATACGAGCTCATCCCTCGTGGATAGGAGCTGGCATGTTTTAGCTACGGCAAGCAAGATCCACACTATTAGGATCTTGTGTTTGTTGTTAACATATCATGTGAATGAGAATGACATGACTGCCTACCTCATTTTCCCATACTAGCATTTATGGTGGTGAACTCCTCTAAAAAAAATCGTGTGGGAAATACTGATCATCATTATTCATGTATTTCTAAAACTCCAATAATTGCGGGCAATATCCTTTAGTTCTTGTTTACTGTTTAGCTACCCTTTGTATGATGCAACATAAAAAGGAATAATAGGCAGGCATGATATTTCTCATAAGACAGAAAAGCAGCTAAATTGACAACAGAAAATGCGCCAAAAACTTTGTTTCTCATTTGAGTGATTTTCTGTACACTTGTTTCCATATATATATACATAAAAATTGTTTGGATGACCAGCGAATCCTCTAAAAGGTGGATGCTAATCACAGGATTTGAGTTGGTGGATCTATCTACAAGCTAAGAGTATTCAAAAGAGAAACTCTGCTCTGGATCATTCTCCTGAACAAAGTTTCAACTCCGCTCTCAAGATCAGTGACGTCCAACTCTAAAGCCTGCAATTGCTCCTCCTCGCAAACAACTCTTTTCTTCTGGAAGACCTTAGATACAAGAGACCATTTGCTAGAACTTGGCATCGTGACCTTTTTCAGTAGGAGATCCAATGTCGATCCGAGAATAGACACAACGATCTCTCTTGCTTCAGCCAACAGCTTGACCACCTTGCATCCTTCAATGCCAGAAGCAGCCTTGTTGTTGATCTTCTTGAACTGCTTCTGTGCCTTCTTGGCCAAGCGAGCGCAAGATTGAACCTTGGCTTGAGCGGCCGCATGGTCTCCTCTCTTGAGAGCCAGCTGTGTCTCCATGACATTCTCCTTAAGCTCTGCAAAACTCTCTTGAATAGCATTGCAGAGGTCGAGCAGGACGAGTGAGCACTCGAGCTCCTCCTCCACAGCCTTCCTCTGTTGGCACTGGCTGCTGGGCAAGGAAATAAGCTCGTCGATGCGGCTGAAGATGCTCCCGAGCTTTGTCAGACCATCAACCATGATTTCGATGGTCGCTGAAGGCGAGGAGATGGCTGCCTTCAGGCTTTGAAGCTCTTCCTCAATGCTGGTGTCATTGGAGCGTGGGCTTGAGGGCAAACTCACAGATCTCATGTGGAAGGCCATGCTTGGAAGGAAGCTGTGAAGCTAATGGAAATGGATGGAAGATGAGCGAAGGCAAGCTGCTTCAATGGTTTCTATTCTCTGCCTCGGCTTGCCTCTATATATAATCAGAGAAGCTGAAGCAATCGCAAATCTGAAAGAGGTTGCACCAGCAGACAGAAAGAATCACTCTCATGTGTAATCAAGTGCACATCTGAAAGAGGTTGAACTAGAAGACAGCAAGAATCAGTCTCACGTGTAATTAAGTGGTGATCTTGGTTACCAGGCTGTCTTGTCTACATTATGTGCAGCAAACTGACCTGCACGAGGGAAGGCGCGTTGAGGCTAGCATCAGGTCCAGATCGTGCAATGGATTAATTAACTTACTAGTTGTCGGTGGAAGAATGAACAGCTAGTTGACTTCGCTCTCATCTAGCTCCAGGCTCCCAGGCAAGCCGTGTTTAATCATCTGATTCTGATTAGCTCTGCATTGTGTCCTGCCTCACAGCGTTGTCTCCTCCATGATACACGTGTTTCTGCAATATTTTAGTACATTAAGAGCAGCTACTAGTGATTAGTGTAACATTGTGTTGTCATGTTGCACTTACATGTAGCAAAGAATTGGCTCGAGTATACACTATGTGCACGCTTTCCTGCAGATTCCATCTGTCCCAAGCATTCAGATAAAATGTATTGTTTTTCGGCCATGCTTGGAAGGAAGCTGTGAAGCTAATGGAAATGGATGGAAGATGAGCGAAGGCAAGCTGCTTCAATGGTTTCTATTCTCTGCCTCGGCTTGCCTCTATATATAATCAGAGAAGCTGAAGCAATCGCAAATCTGAAAGAGGTTGCACCAGCAGACAGAAAGAATCACTCTCATGTGTAATCAAGTGCACATCTGAAAGAGGTTGAACTAGAAGACAGCAAGAATCAGTCTCACGTGTAATTAAGTGGTGATCTTGGTTACCAGGCTGTCTTGTCTACATTATGTGCAGCAAACTGACCTGCACGAGGGAAGGCGCGTTGAGGCTAGCATCAGGTCCAGATCGTGCAATGGATTAATTAACTTACTAGTTGTCGGTGGAAGAATGAACAGCTAGTTGACTTCGCTCTCATCTAGCTCCAGGCTCCCAGGCAAGCCGTGTTTAATCATCTGATTCTGATTAGCTCTGCATTGTGTCCTGCCTCACAGCGTTGTCTCCTCCATGATACACGTGTTTCTGCAATATTTTAGTACATTAAGAGCAGCTACTAGTGATTAGTGTAACATTGTGTTGTCATGTTGCACTTACATGTAGCAAAGAATTGGCTCGAGTATACACTATGTGCACGCTTTCCTGCAGATTCCATCTGTCCCAAGCATTCAGATAAAATGTATTGTTTTTCTTTTTTTGAACATTGAAAACAGCAGGAGAGGCTCCTACTGCGTTTATTAAAATGAAGACCGAACTGGCATAAGCCAGTAAATTACAAATGTACAAAAGGAGAAAGGAGGGGCAAGGCCCCTAGAAAACTTACTAGCTAACGGGAAGGGTAAAAGGAGGCTGTAACCTCTATGTGAGTAAAAGGGCGCTGAAACAAGAGAAGGAGGGGCAAGGCCCCTAGAAAACTTACTAGCTAACGGGAAGGGTAAAAGGAGGCTGTAACCTCTATGTGAGTAAAAGGGCGCTGAAACAAGAGAAGGAGGGGCAAGGCCCCTAGAAAACTTACTAGCTAACGGGAAGGGTAAAAGGAGGCTGTAACCTCTATGTGAGTAAAAGGGCGCTGAAACAAGAGAAGGAGGGGCAAGGCCCCTAGAAAACTTACTAGCTAACGGGAAGGGTAAAAGGAGGCTGTAACCTCTGTGTGAGTAAAAGGGCGCTGAAACAAGAGAAGAAAGGAAATAGAGCTGTACAGTAAACTAATTTTGGATTAGAAGGGCTTCATGATTGTTGTTAGCTTGGTTTGGAAAAGCTTGGTGTAGCCACTGTGTGATAGAGAGCTTAATGTATTGTTTTTCTCGAAGATACAACAAAAAAGAGAGAAGAAAACTTGTTAATTGTGTTCTATCGGCCCAATTTTGTATTTTGATTTCAGTTTTTCAGTCACAAAAGTAATACTTCCACGAGATGCATCTAGTTTCTAAGACATCCCCAATGCAGATTGTTTCTCTCCTGTAAAGATATCACCACTCCAACCATATTTCAGGTTTGTAGCACTCTCCAGATCATTTTAATAGGAAATATTTGGTCTTGAGACATGTGAATAATCAGTACATCTCTTGCCACTTTCGTGTGCAACTAAATCTTACCAAAGTTTAGCTGAATACTTCAATGTATCGTCGAATCTAAGTTCAGTTTACTCCTAAATCCTTTTTTTATCATGTCGTGATTTGTGATGGCAGAGGATCTTGTGCCTATTGTTGAGGAGCCACATCCCGTGTGAGCATTGACGGTGGCGCTCTTATCTGTTCTTTACGAAGATGAACTACTAATATTTGATTTAAGATAGCATATAATGATTAACATCTTCCGAGTATTTTTTTTTCAGGTGATTGTTTAACTGTTTAGCTGCCATCAGGGTCAAGTTATGAAAATATTAGGTGAGTGGGCAGAATTTGACGAAATGGGCCAAAAACTCCACTTTTTTTAGTTGAATGCTTTTGTGTACACTTCCTCTCGTATATACATCAACATTGTTTCGATGTTCAGCAGATCCTCTACAAGGCAGACGCTAATCGTAGTGGGCCGGCCATGTTGTACGATCCCTCTACAAGCTAAGATTATTCAGCCTGATTAGTCATTGTTCAACAGTTTATTGGAACCAAGTCGTGCTAATCATGAAATCAACTCTCATGGTTTGGAGCTGGCATGTTGTAGCTATGGAGACCAAAGATCCATTGTATAAGGATCTTGTGTTGTTGAGGTACATCTCATGTGACTAAAAATATCATGACCAACTCATTTTCTCAAGCTAATGATCAACACAGAACATGTATTGCTGTAACAGACCAACGACGCAGAGCGCAAAAGAAAAAAAAAATCCCGAATTTTTGTTATTGTTGAGCTACCCTGTGTATTCATAAAAGTGCAATAAGGGAATCAAAGTCAAGTGGAAACAATGTGAAATTCTTCAGAATGAGAACAATCAAATTGACAACAGGAAATGGAGCAAAAACTTTGGTTCTCAATTGACTGCTTTTCTGTACACTTTTTCTCATGCATATATACATCAAAATTGTTTGGATGATCAGCAAATCCTCTAAAAGGCGGACGCTAATCACAGGGTTGGAGCTGGTGTAGGATCTATCTACAAGCTAAGAGTATTCAGAAGAGAAACTCTGCTCTCGATCATTCTCCTAAACAGTGTTTCAGTTCCGCTCTCAAGCTCAACAATGGCCAACTCCAGTGCCTGCAACTGCTCCTCCTCACACACAACTTTCTTCTTTTGGAACGCCTTGGATACAAGAGACCACTTGCTCATACTCGGAATCGCAATCTGCTTTGACAGCAGATTCAAAGTCGATTCGAGCATCGACACAGAGAACTCTCTTGCTTCAGCCAACAGCTCGACCACCCTGCATCCTTCTGTGGCAGAGGCAGCCTTGCTGTTGATCTTCTTGAACTGCTTCTGAGCCTTCTTGGCAGAGCGAGCATAAGACTGAAATTTGACCTGAACAGCTGCACCGTCTCCTCTCTTAAGAACAAGGTGCATCTCCTGGATGCTGGCCTTGAGCTCTGAGAATAACTCTTGCATCACGTTGCAGAGGTCAAGCAGGACAAGGGAGTGCTCGAGCTCCTCCTCCACCGCCTTCCTCTGTTGACTCTGATTTCTTGGCAAGCACAAGAGCTCGTCAATGTGGGTGTAGATGCTCCCAAGCTTGGTCAGACCATCAACCATGGTTTTGATGGTAGCTGAAGGCGAGGAGATAATAGCCTTCAGGCTCTGGAACTGTTCCTGGACGGTGGTTTCGTTGAAGCGAGGGCTTGAAGGCACACTCGCGGATCTCTGGTGGCAGGCCATTCTTGGAGTGGAATAGAAGCTGTGAAGCCTCTGTTCGTTGGAGATGGAAGAGAAGGAAAGCTAGTGCACTGGTGTCTTCTCTGCTTTGGCTTCCCTCTTTATATAGCAAAAGAGGTGGAGGCAACTGCACAGCTGAAGCAGATGACAAGAAGAATCTTTCGCATGTGCAACCGAATGGAGATTGTGGTGAGCTGAATTAGGAGCAACCATTCAACCAAACCAAAGGGGCATCACTAATGAGCTTGATTGTCAGGCTGTCATGTCTCCACTATCGGCGGCAAATCACCTGCACGAGTGAAGAAGCATCGAGATTAGCATCACTGTATCTGATCCAGATCGTAAGATGGATTAGTTAAAATGTATGTTGCCGGTGGTGGAATGAACAACTAGTTGACTTCGCTCACCTCCAGCTCCAGGCTCCCAAGCAAACCGTGTTTGATTATCTGGTCCTGATCCGATCACAATATTACACGGTGGCATAATAATGTTGGCAGTCGTGTGATCTCTCATCTCTCTGTTGCCACCCGTGTGCTCAGTAATCTTCTCGATCCTCCGTGTGTTCTTGCAATTTTCTAGTGAATTAAGTACCTCACCTGATTAATTAGCATATTATCAAGCTGCCATGATGTCATGTTGCGATTACTGAATGCTTTCAAGTCTCAAGCGTGTAACATGTGTATCCTTTTCCACAGGTCTCCATCTTTCCCAAACTTCCTGCAAAGAAAATATGATTTATTTAAAGGGTAGCAAAAAAGAGAAGAGAAGAGACGTTAATTGTGCTGTATCAGGAAATCTCACTATTTTGATTCAAGTTTTCGGCGGTTTCAGAGATAACGAGACACTCTCACAGGTAAATACAAGTGATAATTTAGTTCTTGGGCAGAATTCCTCCTATTGCATTGCATATTTGGAGAATCACCTGATTTTCTAAGGCACCATCTATGCTTAATATTTCACTTTAATGAAAGTTATCTTTGGTCCAAATGTTTGTTCAACAAGCATAAAACAAATGTAGCACAAACTCCATCATCCATTCGGAATACTCGCTGATGTCCAGAATACATGGAAGCAAATCGACAGCACTTGTTGTATATAAAGGGGAGGAGGGCGAGCTGACCTGGCCATGGCCTGGTCGTCATCGGCCTCGGACGCGAAGCCTGAGGGTCACGGGGAACGCGGATATGGCGGCGCTGGCGGTGGAGACCTTGGGGGCGTCCGTCATGCGTAGGCTCCCGCCGGGGTCCTCTTCTCATGCACCTCGCATCCCCGCCTCCCGCTGAAGACACCAATACAGATCTGGAGCACCTCGATGCGGGGAAAGGCGACCAGCGGCTGAAGCTGCGGCGGGGGCCGGCCCCAAAC